>JBBPPI010000047.1:0-38202 GCA_038091915.1 Leccinum griseonigrum | reverse complement strand
CAGAATTCTAGTCGGGTTCACCGGTCAGCATGGGAAGAGGAAATGTTGAATAGAATAATCTCACGAAGTCCCTCGTTCGGAACCACGATTCCGCTAAAGCAACTGTGCGACTTAAACCCAGCCCGTCCGTTGTTGAGGATGTCGGGAGGGATTCTAAACGGCCTTCCACCAAACGTAAAAGTCACGGTGGGAAAGTGTCTACATGGGACTACAGGGAGTCAATGAAAAGTCACACCAAATTCGATTGTAACGCACAGGTGTAGTAACCAACCCTTTGTGACATCCCGTATGGCGAACCCCCACCCGCCTGGTGGAGGTCGAAAACTCGATTCACATCGCCATCAATGAGGTTGGCACCAGTGTCGATGATGGCGAGTACATTTGTCACAACTATTTTGCCATTGACTCGAATGTCATCTATATTCAGCTGCCAGACAACTTGAAACTGAAAGGGAAGTCCAAGTATGCATCCATTACCGCCTGGCGTTTGTCCTCACCAGACTTGGTACAGGGATATAGATGAGGGTGCTTTGAATGTAAAGCGCTGTGTTTGTTTCACCGAGGAGCAGCTCGCCTCCGAGTCCAGGATGGGTGAGCTTGAGTGCAAACACTGGGCGAGGCAGCTTTTGTTCATTGAAGAGTGTGTAAAACGGAGGGCTTTGGCCATGTAATCCTGACTGATGCGGGAAGGCCAATCCAAATATACCATCCGATGGAGCAAACTCAGATGCTCTCATCCCTGAAGAGCATGTTGTCGCTACACCAATGGTCTGCCTGTCTGCCTATTCATCGGTCAGAAGTGATGATGTTCAAAAACAGTAGTAAAAACTTACGGTAAAACCAGCAATGGTTACATTGTCCATGTATTGTTGACCACTGACACTCCTACCATCTTCAAATACGACCGAAAAACCCATATGGAGGTCCAAGTTGGTGATTGGATGGGAGGGACCCGTATATAGTTCCACGTTTGTGTTTACATGGAACGATACGGGATCCCAGAGGTCAGAGTGGCTTCTGCAGTTCTGATCACCGGTTGACGCTGGAATAATGAGATCGCTGGGTCGAATATGACCAGTCTGTAGATGCTACTGACAGAAAACACTTACCTAGAACCAGTGTTCAGCTGGACTGAGGTGGCGACTAGAATGAGTGGGCGTCGGATGAATGGAAAAAAACTTACCAGTGAAGGACTTGGGAGGAGTGCCGATCGAGATGGTCGCATACCATATTCCGGACATGGATTTTGTCAAATCAACGCCAGCTCCAAACCCGTCCAGTTTCACAGCGAAAGGATGCAGCATTCCCATATTCCTTTCAGAACCATCCATGTCACTTGGCCCATGAATGATCTTGCTACAAACGTGTGAGCAAAAACGATCCCTGAGGACATCACAGATCGATTTACCCGCCATGTGATGTAGCATGAAATTCGCGCGCGTTGGTATCAGAGCGTTTCGTAAGTGGTAGTGACCATCGTGACTTTTCCCCCTACTAGGATCAGGTGTTTGCCAGTGGGCGGCCAAAATGGAAACAGCCACTGTGATGGCGATGATTGTGATTAACTTAGAGAACATTGGGTAAAAATGTGGAGGAGCACAAATGCCATCATGTACGTGCGACAGACTTAAATAGATGTCGGGATGGTATCACGTCTAGGAACTAACCGGATCACAATCAAATTGCTTCATCTGGATCATCGAAACAGGTATGGGTGAAGAGGTTGAGGAATTAGGACACATATCTAGATCCACAAGCCGGATTCAACCGAGAGAGTCAGCACTCTTGATGGTGCATATCACCAAGTTTGCCTACAGTGGAAGGCGGAGCGGGCGATGGTAGTAGGGCGGCGAGTAGGAGGTGCCATCTACACCTTGCTTTCGATCAGTGTAAAATATTTGCTATGTTAGTGCTTCGTTGCAGAAGCAAGTCAGCTGTCATATTTCCACAGAGTCAGCAAGAACAGGGGGGCGTACTCACGGATTTCTTGGGACCCAGTGACAGAAGATACGTCTCGGGTGAGCTTTGTGATTGCCTGTATGGACTTTATCCATGAATTAAGTAACATGTCCGTGGATGCGTTTGCATATGAGGAGGACGAGACTAGACTCGATGGGGACGACACTACACACGACGGGACGGATATCAGGAGCGATGGAGATCGCGACGACATGGACGAGGGCGTGAGACTGCGCACACGAAGGTGGGGCGAAATGGGAAGAGAAACCGAGGGCGCGCCGAGGACGACTGCGAGGACGACGAGGGTGCGGCGGCGTGCGTCGGCCCCAAGTCGGATCCAAGTCGGTGGCCTGGGAGAGGTTTGAGGGCATTTGCATGTCTTGCAAACCGTCTAATCCATCTTCAAGTTGCATATTGGCCAATGGAGCGAATAAGAGGACTCGTACCGTCGCATACGTTCCATACCTAGCAATTCGGACGAGGACCGAACCGAATTGAACACCGTGCGCCGGTTACTAGTAGTATTCGACCTTTGACTTGTTTACTTGACAACATTCAGAAGACCAAGGCCCTTGACTCACCGGTACCACCGTCCAAACTTGAAGTAATGACGGTGCACAACAATCATTCCGACTTGTCCTACGGGCCGTGTCTTGGACGACTCGCCGTTGACACCTTACGGAGAGCCTGTGTGGAAGTAACCCTCTCCTTCACATCAGTGTGACATCGTGGTCTTCCGATATTGAACGTGCTTCATAATGCTCTTCATATCCATGACCGAGACGTCTACAAGACGAATACTAAGTCATTGGTGATCTGGATTGTCGGACGAATCGTGTAAGTGTGGTTTGCAAAGAGCAGTGAGAGGCAAGCTTCACTTACCATCTGATAGGCGAGCTCACGCGGCAAGGCATGAGATTTCTGACGAGGTTTTCCGACCCAACGCCTAGCAACAGTACGTGCCTCCTTAATAGATGACGGAATGCTTCGCCTCCTTTTCGACCCAGGCTAGTGCAGGAGAGAGGTCGCGCGATTGCCTTATCGGTCATCATGGAACAATTGTAATTATTATGGGGATTTTAAATTTTGCACCTGCGAGTAGCAACTTGGTCAGCAGTCACAGCCGTGACGCGTAATGCGTCACAGTGATTTAACTCGAAGTCACAGCGTTATGCTCCTCGTTCACGAACCTTCGTGACCCGCGATCTCAGCGGTCGCGGTCACCATGGAGGATGTCGATGAGACCGAAGGTGCACATATAGATGTAATCGATATAATCGAGGAACTCGAATCAACAACAAGCCTCACGCTTCTGGATTCTGAATGTGATTTCCCCATACAAGACGGCGATTTCCCCGATGTGATCCCCGTACATATACCCCGTACGTTTTCATTCCACTTTACATTTATTTGACAGCTAACAATAACAAGTGTGCTTTCGTGCTGTCCTCGATGTTGACACCGGCCCGTGGTCCGCTGTCGCGCGAGACTGCGCTCTGACACTTGCCAATAATATTCTCTGCGGCCACCTCCACCTCCGGGCGCTGGTCGATACCGACCTAACCCTTCGCGTCGAAATGAGTTTGGCGACGATCCATAACTCAATTCACCGACTTCAGAAGGTCGGGATGCCAGGTGAGTTTCCAGGGATAATCTAATAAAGCCTCGGCTCATCGGACTACAGTTCCGACTGATGTCCCTGAACTTAGCAATGTACAATCTGAACCTGATCATGACAGTCTCCCGTTTCTCGTCGTTAGAGGGGTAAGTCCGCGGCGCAACTGAGTTTTTGCCTGATCTAAATCCGTTTCAGCTTCAAACTGTCCCTTTCGCCTACCTGGGAAAGGTACACCAGTCAGTCGACCTACTCCTCCGCTCCACCGATCCCGTCATCCGGACGGATGGACTGTATGCATCATTCATACATTGGAGTGTCCCTATCCCGGCGATGGCCCGTAGTCTTATTGAAGCAGAGACGACCTGGGACCACTCGTGTGGCTACCCTTTCTGGCACGTCACGCAGGGGGACTGGTTTGAACGTCCCTCAATCAAACATATCTTACGGTGTCTACTTTGCGATACCAACCGCGACACATGCATTGCTGTTCCGGAGGCCACTCGAAGTCCGGAACATCCTGATGACATTTGGTTGATTGACCTGGCAAACATCTATACCGTTGAGAAGATTGCATTCGCTTTGGCTTGGGTATGTGTGCCATTCCATCCCGAACTGATTTAACTAATTCAACTACTATCTGTTTAGATCGTAGTTGAGTTGCGTGCACTAGGATTGACATGCTATTCCTTCCGAACCATGCCCATGCTCTCGACGGATCGTGTCCTCTGCGTGGCGAGGGAGTATGCGCTTATCGAGGAATTCCTAGATCGGGTCACATTTCAGCGAGGTGAACTTGGGGCTGGGTTTGCTAAATTGTGTGCGGCGGTCAAAACTTGAATTTGTTTTGCAAATGATATTTTCACAATCTGATTCTGATTATAGTACATACCTATGATTACAAACGAGCATTACGTATCACGCATTTTCATCTGTCACAAGTATCAAGTGTGACAGACTGACTCAATCGTTTCGGCCAACTCGGTCACACTCGGTCCACCGAGCCTACGACGATGTCGTCTGTTGTACAACACATCACATCCTCGCCCCCTCGCCCAAGCAAACATGGTGTTTCGGGGGCACCATACAAGGGATCCGGGTGGATCCCTTTGCGTTCCCCAGCCACTGGGAGAAGAGCTGCCGTTGGGAATTTGAACCCAAGCCAGTACCGGAAACTTGAAGGGCCCAGCGATTATTCCAAGGCCCTTCATGACGGTATCAACCGTCTGGTAGGATTGAATTAAAGGCTACAATCACATTTTGTTTGACGAGGACTGCCAGCAACTTCCGTTTGCCGCACACCCATCTCCAGACACTCTCCGGAAGGAGTTTTTGGATGCGTTATTGAAGAGGAATACAGTGGCCAGGGAATATGCAGAAGCAGAGCGAAGATTTGAGGATTGGGAGAGTGCCTTACGTCAAGTTCTCGGTGACAAAGAGCTTCTGGCGATATCCCAAGCGCATGACGTCGCCGCGATCGACGACGCTGATACTGTGATGGAGCAGTTTCTTACTGCCTTTACACGCATGAGGTTACGGGATTTTTGTTTGTCCAGAAAGATGTAGGGCATTTATTGTCACACCTGCCTGACTGGTATCAGTGAGTTCTCTCAGCTCGTCTCGTGTACAACTCTGAGCGGGTTGCCACCAGGGAGTTTGGACATCTATTCATGTCATTCCCGTGTATGAATTACCAATCCAGTTGGTATCAAGGCTTCATGCGCAGTCTGTTCTTTTGTTCTTCTAGTAACTCTATTGTTTATGTGAAACTCCAAATTGTGCCAAATGTTGACGCACACCAGACTGTACTGCCAATCTGATAGTTGGAAATGTACTTGCATAGACATGGTTGTACGGCAATCGATAGTTTCGACTCTTTCGAGTAGTATACCCTATCATATCAGGAATTTTAATGCGAAGGGCTCACCCGACCTTTCTGGTGACGTTTCGCATATCGTGTTCAAGGTCGAGGAAACCAAGAAACCAAGTCGGTGCCATAGCAGCCCTGTCCCCGCGGCGATCGTTGCAAACATGCAGCACCCGCCACACTCGATGTAGTAACCATCCGATGTTCGGGTGCTTCGGCTTGACAGTACCCTTGCCATGACTCAGCGCCTAAGTTACAGTCAGCTTATGGAGGAGCGTGTATGACCCAGATCAACCACAGGTGCTGCGGATTCATCGCGAGTGGCGTTTTTCGTTCCGCTGCCGGTATACACAAGCAGAGAGACGACTGGCAATCACACGCTTCCATGAGCGGGAACTGGCCATCGCGCTGGGCGAGATAGCGTCGATGTTCGTCATTCGATTGATCCCACTCCACGAATGAGACTGATCAGTGGTATTCACCTGCCAGGCTACCACATAGAGGATAATGCCTCCACATAGCGGCGGTCCCCGGGACGGGCCCGGCGAATGGTGCCAACGAATACAAACATAAAAGGGGCCATCGGGTTGCTGTATGGCACCTAGCTTGTAGCCTGGCATGCTCTTCGGTGACCAAAATGCCACGCGAATGGAAAGCGGTAGGTACCTAGAATTCCGACTGTGCGATAAGCTTGACATACCTCGGTCTCCGAAATGCCACGCGCTGTTTGGGTCGTCTTGTATGATTGGTATTCCTCGTACTCACTGTTTGGCCGACACTGGCGGCATGAGGTGAGTACACTCAAATTCGACGACCGTACCGACTTGATGCTGTCGCTTAGTGCTCTGTGCTTCCTTGTGATCATATATTACCCGAACTTCCAGCCTTGGCTGTGTATGAACGGAGTGTCTCAGAGACCACGCGCACTTGTGAAAGTGAAGAATATATACAGGTCACACGTACCTTTTTGAATATATATATATATATCCGTGCAAATACCTATAAGTTGTTGCAGACAGTCTGCTCCCTCCTCTCGGGGTCGCCAAGCTTGACGTTTAGTCACGGTAACTCTGCGGCTCGGACCGAATCAAGGGAAGCCTACTCGGAGTCTTGAAGTACTCACTTACCCGAGATGAACGCATCTAGTTTCCAACTAGATGTTGAACGGCTGCAATGACCTTGTTTATGATCATCCGATGAATTTGTTCAAGTTAGTAACGGGCTAATTTTCCTTAGCACGCAATCTGAAGCGAAGCACGAATCCTGATTACGCAAAATTGCCTAATCCACGTCCCAGGTCACGAACCCCAGATTTGTTTGTCGTTGTTTTGAATCTGCATCAGGGTCGATCAGCGAGGTGGAAGAGCGGGTCGGTGGCAAATCAATTACCTTGTCACTTTGCTTGCAACACCACTTGCAAATCGGCCCCTCCAAAAGCACCAAATTTTGTCTATCGCCGAAGCTCGCGCCATCAGTTATATCGTGGGGCCAAACCAAATGGCGTAAGAATATGGTTTCGATTACTGTTTGGCAGAGGCATTCTCTGGGTAGAAGGTGATCTAATTTCATGCCGTGATGGCTAGATACGTCTCAATCCTCTTTCTGCAGGCAAGGAAGCGCACGAACAACAGCGCAAGACTGTTGCGCCCTGCACTAACCAGCAAACGGTGAAGGAGGATAAATTATCTGTGTCACCGCATCTAGATGATGAACAAGTGGCAGCACAGACGCGGACAATCATCTCTGCGGATTACGAGTTCGTATCTGCTACAATTGCCGTAACGCTATACGTCCCCGCTGTTGCATTTCCTTCACCAAATAATCGATAGTGGCTCTTTTACGAGTTGGCTATGGATCCCAAAAGACAAGAAGCCATTCGGAGGGAGGTAGCAACCGCATACGAACCGTCGTACGACGCATTGAACAATGATTTCCCACTGCTGCACGCGTTCTTAATGGAAACATTACGCATGGACCCTCCCGTGATGGAGAATCACCATCAGGTACATCAGGTTGTGTAATTTCCCTGATCAAGACTAAGACAGTCGTGTTAGGCCTCTGAAACAGTCATCGTTCCCTTATCCGAGCCCTTCCCTGGCACAACTCTCACCTTATCATACCGAAGGGAACCGTCTTGTTTATGCCAGTCAATGTGATTCAGAAGTATGAGTCTACATGGGGATCCGACGCCGATGTTTTCCGTCCAGAACGTTGGCTACAACGCAATATCCGGAACAGCCGCGACCTGTTCGCGTTCAGCCTCGGGTAAGCAGATTTGTTTGT
The DNA here is from genome assembly GCA_038091915.1 of Leccinum griseonigrum. Classification (NCBI taxonomy): domain Eukaryota; kingdom Fungi; phylum Basidiomycota; class Agaricomycetes; order Boletales; family Boletaceae; genus Leccinum; species Leccinum griseonigrum. The sequence continues at coordinate 30,478 of JBBPPI010000047.1, read as the reverse complement.
CGGAGATTCATCATACACGCTGACCACGGCTTCAGTCAGCGTGGTTGTTTGGGCAGGAACTTCGCCGCCGAAATCAAAGTGGGTATACAGTGACATAATTCGCTGCAGCCCGAGGTGACGATGTCCAACATTGAGGCCCTGACGGTCGTTCTGTTGCGCCACTTTTCGTTTACATGTCAACATGACATAGAAGGTTTTCAGACCTACTTCGATATAAAGAGTTCTGTATTAGTGTAGCAATTAATTGTATATATATGGTCTTGTACAGACTGTGGCCCATATCTTGTATGAAATTGAAATTGGAAGATCTAGTATCGTCTCGCGTGAACTGTTGGCAAGCCTAGCGAGCCTTCCAAGGCCAAGCGAGATCGCCTCGATCACCCCGCCTTGCATGGCCTCACAAGGTCGGAGTGCTTCCTTATGAGGCCTAGCAAGGCCGGTTGCCTGGCGAGACCTTGCAAGGCCTTCAAGGTTTGGCCTTGCGCGGTCTTGGACTTTTTGCTGATGTAAGAATCTGGTACGTAAGCGCCCATACAGTACGCCTTCAAGTTCGCACTCAAACTCCCTCGCCGTTCGGTAACACGCAGCTCGTATACATCATCCCAACTACACTCCGGAACCCAACAAACCGCATTATGTGATTCGTTGCCAAAGGTGGATGATCTCTTCTGGTCCGTCGCCTACGCTCGCGATTGGAAGTGCAAACATCATTGAGCGATCGAGCTTCGAAACTGGTCGTTGTCATCCGAGATGACATGATCGATGGTAGTTGCAATTTGACCTTATTCCGTGCTGAGCGCTCAGCTGATTCTACTGTGTGCAGAACGATGCCAGGAAGTCTGTTTAACTTAGTGGGCGATTTGCGCACACCCTTCCGGTCCGGTTGATGCGAGAACAGGTTGGAATTGACCAAGGAAAGGTCACGCATGTCATTGTCAAAACATCAAAGCGAGTACAACGGGCGCTAGAATGTCGCGTGCTGCGAAGAAGGTGAGCACTCTTGCTAAGCGATAAGCTGTCTCGTTGACGTATTGTTGACATCATTTCGGGATACACTTTGCAGCATCATCTGTCACGCTCGATCAATCACCTCCAGTCTGCCGCCAACGTGGTATCTGGATCAGCACCACCACTGACTCCCAACCGTCCTCCGACCCATCATGGGATGGCCCCATCCCGGTTGCAACAACTACATATACGATTACTACAAGAAAGATCACTTTCGCAAAACAGTTCGTGAGCCACTCGCAGGGGCAGACAGGATTCCCCAGACTCAGCTCCGCCAATCAACGCTAAACACCACCAGAGTCTTGTTCGAGTTCGTCGAGTTCATCCCCCCCCTCCGTTCCCTACACTACCTGAGTTCATTCGTGCCCCTTAGGTGGTGGAGTGCCTTTTGGGTCCTCTTCAACAGTGATGGCGCAGGAACGGAAGACGTCCACACAGAGGTACGTCAATCCGACCATTCACTCGACCTCTTCTCTCCACCGACCCCCGTGGCCAACACCAGATGCAACGGACTAACCTCACACGGGGCATCAAGATTTTCCAGCTACGTGGTTGGCTATATTATAAGCGCTACGCACTCTCGACTTTTCGGGACGTGCAGCCTCAGCCTATTTTTTCATCTAGGTAACCAAGCGCAGATACGGTTCCCCATGGTCCTCAACCAGACGCCATCCCTATATCATCCACCGCGTATACCCCGGTAGACGCCAACCCGCTCCCCCATAAAACCTTACTGCACTCAATGCAAGGTCGGTGAACAGGCGCTCCCAGCTTCGCGCCCTGAATAGCATCAATACATACATTCCAATCTCCCTACGCTTCCTACTTCCCACACAACCACGGCGGAAACGCTGGTCCGAAACTCGCAGAATCCGATGAATTTGCTCCGTATCACCAGCCACGTGGCCCATACGTCTCGCGCGGCGTCCGCCATGAAATGACGTAGTTCACGACACCGGAGCTAGACGGGGCTAGAAAACGCTTCGGTCTTCAGGCGAGCATACTGGCCCGCAAGCATTAGCTGGACTGGCACGACTTGGAGCCTCTCTTGGAACTGAAAACCTTGCGCATGCTAAAGCTCGTTATCCTGGTTATATTCGACTGGGCAACTCAAGCCGCATTGCCGGAAGTCGAGCAGCTCCATCTGAGCGCAGACGTGCCCGGAGTCCGTCGCCTTTGACACACCCCTGGAATACAATCCTAAACTGTAATCCATCGATATTGCAGTGCGTATCGACGGAGTGGAATGTTGTTTGGGGATATGACGGTCGAACACGATTAACTGGAGCATCTGCAGCTGCGGGGGAGTGTTCTGTCGCGAGCGGAAGAAGTAAAGATATTGAGACGCTTACTGGGGTTGAGAACCATCGAGGAGAGCTTGGATGGGGTTGTCGTGGTGCGTGCGCAGTGTGCGAACAACGCGATGGCTTTGAGTCGAATACTATCTGGCAGAGTCTGCGTCAAGATTGTCACTGGAATTCGCACTCGCCTTTTAATCCATGTAATCTTTCTTTTGTTGTCCTTAATGGCCCAGCTATCGGACAATCATAACAATTTTGCCAGCAGTCTATTCTTTCTTTTTCGCCTACTACTATGAACAGTCTTTTTATTGGGAGGCAAACTCCGGGCGGAAGTTACCGGGCTGATCCATTCCTCATGCAGACTTCCATCGATGGTGACACTGGCTTCACACAAACGTGTGTCTGTGGCCGGACCTTCAATGACCTTGGTGCCTTCACTCGCCACGAGAAGGGATGTCGCAATGGGAGGAAGCGCCTCTCTGGCGCTCTTGCGAGGGCAAAACAAGTCTTTGCTGCCAAAAGAGCCCGGCTTCAAGTCCATTCCAGCGGAGGCCCACTGGCAGCTTCAGAATCACTTGATGACCAACGTTCGGAATCCTCCTCCACTGCTCCTCGTAACTCAGGCTCCCTTCGTGACCGGTCATTCCACAATTTCGCCCGGGTGAGCATGAAATTCTCCTTCGTTGCTCGACCTTGTTGAACAAATAAACTACTCCCAGATGGACCTACCGCAGCAACAGCTCGCAGACGACCTATTTCCCTCAGCTCCGCCGAAGTTGCAACGCACGCACTGCACAAAATTTCCAGATATGCTCCCAGAGCGACTATTACCGCTTCCGCCTCCTGAAGCACTCGCTCGGGCGCAAACGTCTTCATCTCAGAATATTCCGTCTGTCCACGTGGTGCAATCCGCTCGGTCCCTCTACGCTTCGGTGCGTAAGCTATTCAAAACGCAGGTGAACAAGTTTGGGTTGTTCCGTACATACAATTCCGATTCCCCTCCTCGCTACGACCCAGAAGATCCCTACTCGGTCGAGAACATGTGTTCTCCGCGCATCGACACGGAACCATCTGGCGCGGAGCCCTCAATCACTCACTCTGATAATCCCTTCTATCCTTACCCCAATGAGAACTCAATGCGGCTTGGGAACTGGTACTGGAACCAAGGGGCTCAAAAATCGAAGGAAAATTTTAAAGAATTAGTGGACATCGTCGGCGACCCCGCCTTTTTGCCTTCCGCCGTGTCGGAGACTGCGTGGGGCACCATCGACCAGCAGCTCGGCCACAATCGGTTCGACGGTGATGTCCCAGAGTGGTTGGGTGAGGATGATGGATGGAAATGTTCATCTGTCAACATATCAGTTCCGTTTCACAGTCGATCAAGGAATCCAGGAGCCAAAGGCTACAAGGTCGAAGGGTTTTACCATCGTTCGCTTGTCTCTATCATCAAGGAAAATGTCACGAATCCAGTCCATGCGTCACTGTTCCACCTCGAACCATTTGAACTGCGATGGCACCCACCTCATCGAGACCACGATCTTAGGATCTACGGCGAACTTTTTACGTCCCCTGCTTTCCTCGAGGTGCATCAGGCGCTACAAGATGCACCTCCAGAACCTGGCTGTGACCTGCCTCGGGTCGTCGTTGCTCTGATGTTCTGGTCCGATGCAACGCAGCTAACTGCCTTTGGCGATACTAAACTGTGGCCGCTGTACGTATTTTTTGGAAATGAGTCGAAGCACCGAAGAAGTGAACCTACGAACAACCTCTGTTCTCATGCTGCCTACTTCCAAGCAGTGAGCACTCATTGTTTCACCCAAGCGGTGATCTGATTCCTTGCCAAGCTGCCAGATGAATTTAAGGACTTCCTAGTGGAACATTTAGGCAATAATGCTGTGATGGAGACACTTCACACCCACTGTCAGCGAGAGCTCTTCCATGAGCAGTGGAATATATTGCTCGATGAAGAGTTCACAACGGCATATCAGCACGGGATTGTTATATCTTGTTGTGACGGTGTTAAGCGGCGATTCTATCCAAGGATATTCACGTACTCTGCCGACTATCCTGAAAAGTAACGTGTTCATCTTGGCTTAGGCTCTCTGCTGAAATTTGACTCGTCTGAATAGGGTCCTGATAGCCTGCATACGCAACCTCGGAACATGCCCTTGTCCGCGTTGTACGCTCCCAATGACATCTGTCCATGATATGGGCAGTGAACAGGATATGTCTCAGCGGTGCCTATTGGCCCGAGTTGCTGATGACAATCATCGGAACAAGGTATTGGATGCACGGCAGTTAATCTACGAGAACAATTATGCGGTCGGCTCCACACTCATCCAAAAGCTTCTGAAAGATGAATCTCTTATACCCACTTTGGTAAGTTGGAGCTAACTAGATCAGTAAATTCGTGCTGATCTGTGCAGAGTGCTTTTTCAGGGAAACTCGGCATATTTGGTTTCAACCTTTTCGAGATGCTTGTAGTTGACCTATTGCATGAATTTGAATTAGGTGTTTGGAAGGCTATATTCACTCATCTATTACGCATCCTTGACGGTTTGAAAGGGAACAAGTTGCAAGAACTTGATCGGAGGTAAGTCTGATCATACTACTTTTGCTGTTTCGCTACTGTACCTCCCATCTACAGGTATCGCTTAGTCCCCACGTTCGGGCGAGACACAATCCGGCGGTTTTCAAAGAACGCATCTGAGATGAAACGATTGGCTGCCCATGACTTTGAGGATCTGCTTCAGGTATGTATATTCGGTGGCCGCTGTATGATCTCTGATGCCTCTGAGGCTCTGACTAAAATGACCTCCGCAGTGTGCTCTTCCCGTCTTCGAAGGCTTGCTGCCCGGTCCCCAGAATGAAGCCGTGCTGGCCCTTCTCTATCTCCTCTGCTATTGGCACGGGCTAGCAAAGTTGCGAATGCATACTGATGATACTCTTCAGTTAATGGATAGCCTCACAAAGTCTCTCGGAGATGCTATTCGTGCCTTCGAATCCGAAGTATGTCCCGCATTCAACACTAAAGAGTTAAAACGTGAAGCTCAGGGGCGCCAACGTCGCGAGGCTCGCGCTCGGTCTCAGCGAGAAGGCGCGGGCTCTACTGTCACTGTCTCCACACGAAGACCGAAGACCTTCAACCTTCAAACCTACAAATTCCATGCACTCGGTGACTACACAGCGTGCATCAGAAAGTTTGGAACCACTGATTCTTATTCGACGCAACCGGTGAGTACCAGTTATGCATCTGAATGCATTCTGAACGATTCGGGCCTCAGGGTGAACGGGAGCACAGAGTCGGGAAGGGAAGATACGCTCGCACAAGCAAAAAAGGGTTTGTCCGTCAGCTAGCTCGGATTGAGCGACGGCAAGCAAGAATTCAGCGAATCCTGGACTCTCAGGGAGGTGGTAAATCGTCAGAACCTGTCCCGAATATCCGGGAGGATCGCTACAATATCGGAAAGTCACAACACAAGCCAATTGGTCTCGATCGGTTTACCAGCCAAAATTCAGATGATCCAGTCGTGAAGGTATGCATCAATTTTACTTGCCACTTTACTCACGCCCAAATGATGTTGTAGGACTTCATCTTGAAACTGAAGCGTCACCTCTACCCTCGGATTAGGATGATCCATATGGCTGTTTCAGAGCCAAACACTGATCGCCACCCGCTACCGGGCTTAGACGACAGTTATAATGCGTCAGAGGCAACCGTCCATCACATACTGCTCAAAGGTGGTCGTATATACCAGCACAATGTTCTTCGCGTCAACTATACTACGTACGACGTCAACCGCGGCCAGGACAACTTCAACCCGAACAGCCAGCACCGTGACATAATGATGCTGGCCGGAAAGCGCGGGGAGTCGCCAGTCGTTTCAGATCGCTTTTGTTACGCTCGGATCATCGGCATCTATCACGCCAATGTCCAGTATATTGGCCCTGGTGTCAAGGACTACAACGTGCGGCGACTAGAATTTTTGCATGTACGATGGTTCGAACCGGTCCCACCCGACGCACAACGTGGAGCAGCACTTGACATGTTACAACTCTCTCCGACAAACGCCGAGGACGCATATGGGTTTGTTGACCCCGCTGATGTATTAAGAGGTTGTCATATTATTCCCGCCTTCGCAAAAGGACGGATGAGACCGACCAACGCCGTATCATCACCCTTATCGCAGGAATCCGATCACTGGAAATATTATTACATCAACAAGTAAGCATACATCTTACATCCCCAGTAGTTTCTCACTGATGCCCACTGATAATCCAAAGGTTCGTGGATCGTGATATGTTAATGAGGTATCATTGGGGCCTTGGTGTAGGCCATACCTACTCTCATGTTCGGGACAATGATGCGAACGAAGCCGAGTCCACGCACGCTAGTCCACCGGGTTTGTACTCCTGGTCCTCAACACCAAACAATACCTTCGAGACCACCACTGATGTTTCACATGCCACCGGTGTTGTCTCTCAAAGCTTCGATGACCTCGACAACACCTTCTCATTTTCAGATCTGGAATGGGACACCTGTGAAAATTACGATCGTGGCGAAGCAAAGAGCGAGCTGGGTCGCAAAGGCAATTCTTTCCTGGCTGGCAATGCAACCCCCGGTTTCGCTGATGGATTTGATGACCTTGATCCCGGCCACTCACTCGTGGACCTAGATGCTCTTGAATGGTTGGCGCATGATGAAGATGACGGAGACGAGTGTATATCAGATGATGATTCAAGCGCTTCTGTTATGTATGAGATGTACGGCTCTGAATGGTGTGACGGGGAGTCGGAATAGTTGGTTATCTATCTATGTACTATGAGGACCCTGGAAACTTTGGGTGAAGTGTTCAAGTCGCACAGTTGCTTTAGCGGAATCGTGGTTCCGAACGAGGGACTTCGTGAGATTATTCTATTCAACATTTCCTCTTCCCATGCTGACCGGTGAACCCGACTAGAATTCTGGTCGATCGGGACCAATTTCCTCCAGCTGTTCTATACCGTGTTTGATTTCAGCCAATCACCACGAATTGGACTCGGATTGGCAGAGCTTCTTACAACTTGAACGCCGATAACGTACTAATCGTAGCGGCGCACTTGCGCCAAGTCCCCGATTCTTCAGAAAGCAAAGACACGCGCTATTCCTGGACTCGTTAGAGTATTCCTGGACCCTTTAGGGCTCTATCTAGGTTTATCGGTGGGGGCCTTTTCTGTTTGACGAACTGGCTTACTAAGTCAGCTTGTTTGTATGTGCACCCACGGCCCGGGGCGGCTCCATTCGCTTCTCCTGTTACCATTCAAGTTCGCGATCATCATCCCTCCGTCCACGTCTTAACATGGAATCTCACGGTGTGTCATGCATAATATGGTTGTTTGACTAGATTCGAGCTGATTCCTGCCGGAAGGTGTACGTCTCGCTGTTGGTGAGAATGTCTCGACGCACGAACATCGGATATCATTTGTCGTACTCAGACAAGATTTCGATTTTGACGGAATTAGTTTCCAGCAGGTTGATCACGGGTCATTGTATCCACTCGGTCCCCGAATGTCGGTTATTGTCCCGAATGTTTTGTGCAGTACCCGTTTTTGACCCGCAAACAACTTGCGTTACTGTGTACCGCTCACGGGGTCTCTGGTAGCGCGCGAGATAAGCTTGCTTGGCTTCAAGATACTCTCCGGTTGCATGGACCCGATTGTCGTTGTTCGCCGTTTATCTTGGAATTTCAGGTGCGCAAGCGTGCGCGTCGTGACGTTTATGGCATGCAGCATTTCCTGACGCCCGGTCCGTCGTGCAACGAAGAGCGTCAAGGCGCGCACGATGATGCTTTGCGTGCTCGACAGCGCTCGTATGCGAACGACTCGGAATTGAAACAGGTTCGACGAAGTCGGTTGGATCACGACGTGCAATGGCATCGTGGATGGCACCGACAGGTGTCTGATGCGTCCTCGGCGTGTAGTGTCGATTTGGATACCTCGGAGGACATCGCCTTTCAAGAAGGCGATTTTCCTGATAAATGTAACTGGGAGGACAGGCTGGCGATCATTTCAGAATGGCAAAGGGCGTTTCTCGGGAGGCAAATCGGATCGTTGTCTGCGCAGTGTGTGCGTTCGCTTGCCGTCTCAGCGAGATCGAGGTTGTGGCTGGTGGTTGTATCGACTTTACGTTCATACGGAACGAGTGTGTTCCTCCGCAATGCTGCCATCCCTCGTTCATACAATCTGCACGCGTACGACAATGCTATCGAAAGGGTGATATTCGGTTGTGTAACCCCTGCAGGGGTAGTTTGTTGGGCCTTGACGCGTGAACAACGACGCCGAAGTTTGAACTCGCAAACTTTTTACATTATGGTCACGATGCCTTACCCGGGCCGCCGGAAGTCGGCGAAGAATTTGCACTTGCCAGTCTGCTTTTGAGCGGATGCTAATTGCTCGTCGTCATTCGTCTGTCGTTACGCACCATTACGTTCGGACAGGTCGACCAGGTGGTTATTTTACATAGGCTGTGTATTTTACTTGTCCGAGGCGGATTACACTGGCAGTTTCAAGTTAGCAATCGACGCATTTGGGTGAAGTGCATGACATTGATAAACAACTGATTGTTGTCGTCATCCATCCACACGCTGTCGCTGGACCGAGTCCAACGAAATTTTCAAGTTCTTGTTCAGATCATGGGACTGATTTGGGAACATTCTGGTGTTTGCAACCGGGGCTTTCCGTACCTCGCGACAGTGTCGGCCTGACCACCGTGACGAGCCCGTCGTTCACCCTGTGCAGTGGCAAAGCTTTCGGGCGTGGTATTATACGGGTGCGTAGCAGGCATGCTTGCATCGTCGCTCGCATTTCATTCGACTGATTTTCCAGGTGTACCCTTGGACTCCATCGCCCTGTCAATCTCACCGTGACTCCCTTTGCCTGGTCCCGACAATCAACATGTGCCCCAGGATTGTGCACGTGGCCAGCTATTTGCACGTTTCCTCTCCCCCGCCTTCTCTACCTTTCTTCAATCTGTTACCGAGCTCGATCGACTGTGCAGGGTCAGCCGACTCACATCTTGTACTCGTCCTTCGCTTCTCAGTACGGTCGGTCCCGAAAACGTGTTTGCTGAATTCGGCCGAACTGTTTGATCTTTCTTGTAGGAAGTTGGCCCGGATTGGCCGAACATGGTAAGGGCATCTTCCCTTGTGACATATCATGTACCGATGAATCGCGTCAGGGAAAAATCAACATGGTCGAAGGCGTCGGCACTCAGATGCAGGATTTCATCACTTTACACGGTTTCCTTCCTTTTTATCGTTCCCACATTCATACCGCCCACCCTCAACGCCATCGTGATGCATGCAAATCGAATATTCCCCCCCCCCCAGTTGACGATGACCTTCAGTTTGCACAACGCCTACGAATCGGGGTATGACCAGGTGAGCGCAAGGTTTTCTGTAAATGTCTCCATGGGGAAGGTTACTTACCGTACATCACACTACGACAGACGAACAGGAGAACTAATTGCGACCTGTATGTAACGAATGCCGCGTCCTGCGGCGTCTCAGTCAAAGTGTCCAACAGCTATGGTTCGACGTTAAGTGTGCCAGAGGAGGACGGTGGGTTCATGTTTCCTCTTGATCTATGTACGTGACGATGACAATCCTGACACCAACAACTCTGTCGTTGTAGGAACGCAGGTACGCGATCGAGCGCACGCCGTCGTTCATCAAGGTCTTTTTTTGGTCGGGAGATGATGAGCCTGTTCCGCAAGACGTGTTGCGTCCGAGTTTGACGATTGATACCAACAATCGGTACGGATTTCGAAACCTTTCTATAGTCAAATGGTGTGGATCGGAAGCTGAAGCTCTGATATATTTTCGCTTCTACATCCCTTCTTTCTCATCGACTGGGCACACTCATGGCACACTTTCCGAGCAGCGACGATTACAATTTCGACACTCATCCCGGTCCGTTCAACATTGTAATCGATCTCGATTTTCGTATGTATATTATTCTTCCTGCCCAGTTCCGAGGATAACACCATGGAAAATTCTCTCACTGACCCCTCTTCCCTTATCCTTGTCACGTAGGGGGCTGATGGGCCGGTTTTATAATACAGTCAGTATTTCCCTCTTTTTGTTTGGATCATGAACAAGAGACACGAGCGATCAATCTATATAGCCATTCTCCCCTCTCGAGGACAAGTACAACGCTATTCAGCGTGCAGGGAACAGATCCGTCGTATTCGCGTTCTCCTAAACAGGATATACTTACAACTAGCCCCTTTTCTACAAACCGTGTCTCCCTCTGTGAACTCCTGGCCACTCACATCCTCCGCGACAACGGTAGCAACACCCTTGATCTCGTCCGCACACTCATCACATCCTGGCCGGTCTGGTCTGGCGCAGACACTCTTGTCCTCAATCTCGCCAGACAGCTACGCGACGAAGACCTCGAGGACCACGTCGGAAATGCGATCGAAATGACCATCATCTCAAAGGCACGCCGCTTCACAGAAAGCTCTCCCTGTCAGAGACCCATGCATGTCATTTGGATGTATGCGTACTCGTCTATCGGCTCTTCATCTCTGACAATTCTACCAGTGGAAAGCGTGTTTACCAGGCCGAGATCAACCATTCCATCCTCTCAGACGTAAGCTGTTCCCCTAACATGTCGTTATCTAGCGATACAAATGCACACTCATTCATTTTACGATCCCTACAAGGTGTACCTTCTCGATCACTACCGGTACGTCTTCTCTAGCTTTCCTGCGCGTGTCCTCAATATCTTCTCAGTTTCAAGGTTCCCATTATCCGTTCTGTTCTGGAGTATATTAAGTACACCGTATCTATCCTTTCTCTACGAGCTCACTGACGCCTTTCGGCTTCTTGATCATTTTTGTCCTGTTCGTCAAAACTATCGAAATGAACGAGCGTCACAGAAGTAACGCTGCAGAATCAATATTCATGGCGTATGCCCTCGGATTCACTCTCGGAGAGCTGGCTGCTATGCAAGAACATGGTGTCAAAAGCAAGTAATGACGCTACCCCCCCACTCACCTCCTTCAGTATACTTCAAGAGTACTTGGGCGAGTCTTGTAGCACTCGCACTGAGATCATGAAAGGCGTCTGATTTGGGCAACGAACTTTTAGAACGGTTTCGATATAACTCTTGGTCTGATATGTTTTGCCCTTTACTTCAAATCTCACCTCTTGTGACAGTTACAACGTACTTTATATATGCAATATTCAGGATATACGGCATCATCTACCACGGCAATAGTCCTTCCTTACTTTTTCTCACTACGTCAATATGTTTATGCGCTAGAGACATCGACATAGATTTTCTAGCCGTAATGGCTTGTTTATTATTCTCAAGGTGAGATCGTCTGCTTCGTGGAATGCCGATCATTTACCACTCGCAGACTCGCTTTTATCACGCTATGACGGTCTCTCCCTCCGCGCAACGTTAGTGCAGTTTATTGCCCTCATGCTTATCCCGGCCTTCTGCTTCTGTGGTTTCCTTTATGTATTGTGGACGTGAGTTCCCTGCTTCCTTGTCTAGACCGACCCGAATACTGAGAGTCGCAAAGGCACAGGGTTCGCGCTATAGTTTTTGTTCTGTTTCATGATGATCGATGCAGTTCTTCTAGATACTGCTCGAGGTATTTCCCACCTTGCCTTTGCCGGACATACGTGTTCGATATTCTGTCTCGCAGCACCACTGCGTGGTGGACGGTTGATCTCTGGTTGGACTCGATGTGATTGGCTTTGATAGGGCAGGTCAGTCTTTTCTATACATATTCTTCTATTTGCTCATTCCTGCAGAGGGATTCGATCCCATAATTGGCCCGATCATGTACGCATGCTTGGAGAGGCCCTTGCAGACGAGTTTACTCGATTGTCATCAGAAATTCACAACACAATCATTCACAAGGTCCAGATCAGCACAACAGCTTGTGCAGTCTTCACGTTGATCTGCAATCCGCAATTAACAGGGTTCGCAAATTACCCGGTCTCGTTCGAGTCCTTCTCCCCTCTTCCTTCTCTGACCCCACCACGCTGCCAGTGGCGGACCTGCGGTCATCGTGAATGTTAGCCAGTATACGTGCAACGCACTCGTTGTCTTTTCGACAGAGATTCGGGTCACATCCCATTGCAAGTTCTGAAATCAATGAACGCAAGGAGTGATCTTGCTCGCTTCCTGAGAATCCTGTACTACGGATGAGGACGTTTCGTTGATCGTTGATTTTCTCCGGACGACAGTTTCATTCTGCTCACGCATGCGGCGGTGTCCCACCGCCGAGTTCTGCCTTCTGCCATTGAACACGATCGGTCCATATTGGCAGGGCCAAAGGTTTTTTTTTTGTATCTCGTCTTACGCGCCCAGTGTCGCCCACTCTGACTACCCTCATCCGTGCGAGACGGAATGATCTATCGGTGACGACTTCAATACACGAGAAATAGGTCAGGCGACAGCAAGCTCCTCTCCGTCTGCAACGAACTAGTCATCGTCACTGAGCGTATCCAGGGTTCTCGTGACATTCTTAATGGGTCCCGAGCTGAGTATTTCCCAAGTCTCGAAGGAGCTGATGAGGACCTCCCAAACAGGAAATGACCCCGGGCCTTCGACTTTGCATTTGGGCTGCACGATGGCTGCTTTACCGTGGAATGAATCATGGGATGCGAGCCAGAGGACCCGGAGTTTGCACATTTTTCTTCTTGTCATACGAGAAACACGGTGATCGGAGATGGAACTATGTCCCAAAACTTCAAGATGATGTATAATGAAAAAAAAAAAAAAAAAAAAAAAAAAAAAAAAAAGAAAGAAAGAAAGAAAAAAAAAACATCGAACTCATGGCCGACTCGAATTTGGTTATCGTTATCGCGTCGTCCTCGGTGATCGACAATTGGGAGTGTGAATTTGAGAATGACATAGGTTTGATTACCTAATATAACATCCACGTCCAATTCACTTCCAACGCATATCGAAATGCCATGGCACACCCCCCCCCTCTTCGAAGATCAGGTTTTTTCTTCCTTCCGTGGTCACGTCCCTCCTACCCCAACACCACTCTGTCACTCGATACTGCCACAGAGATATCGTTCTCGAGGCCCACGCAAATGCTCACCCAGCCGACATCGCCACACAGCTCGTCTTCTGTCGCGCACTCACCGCAATCCGCACAAAGCAGGACTATGACACCCTCGTTGACCACTGGGAACCACAGAACGTGTACGTGTCTCTTCCTACCTAGTTTGACCCTTTGACCCTCTCTCTAGAACCCCGCATCTCCTCTCATCCGCTCGGGCGACGCTTTTCAACACTATCTCGGCGCACTCGCCAACTCCGGCTCCGGGTTCGACATGGAAACCGTCGTTAGAAACCGACAATCCCTTCTCAACGATGGCCCAGCATCCTACAACTACCCAAATCCCCTCCGTCACCCCCACCTCCCTGCTCTCGAGGAGCGAAAAGATAACCGCAGACCTACTCGTCAAATGCGTCAGTTCCATCTCCGAGGCCCCTGCGTCCAGTCTCGCAGCAGCTCTTGCTAAGGGCGTAGGCGTCAGTGCCAAGCCCATCTATTTCATTCTCAGTGAGCGTGAGCGCTTCTCTCCTTCTCTTTCCCTTTTAACCTTCCTCTGCCAAAAGCTCTCTTACCGTGCGCCTCATCCGGCTCGTCCTGGTCGGCGTTCAGAGCATCCATGCATAAAGTACGTTATGACTTTACTCGATACCACACGATCAATGGGTTAAAGTACAGCGCTTTAATTGCGCAGATTCCCCATCGGCGTCGAAAATTCGAGCCTCCTCAAGGCCGGAGGTCGCACCGCAGAGTTTGAACCACAGCTAAGAAGGATGTTAGGATTCTGGCTATATTCCGGGGTTTTCATTGCACAACAGACGATCTCGCGAGCTGGCCGCGCTTGTGTCTACGGGGGAATCAGCTCCAAAATTCGGGACGGTGCTGATGTGACTGTCTTTTTGTGGAAAATGGCTAGTGAGTCGTAATGGCTCTCTGCAAGCATCGCAATCCAATGGATTGGTTTACAGGTTCTCGATACATCACTCAAAATTTGTAGAAAGGGGTGTAACGTTTCATGGAGGGGTTCACGCACTCCGCACAACCGGAAATTACATGAAAGCCCCGACATTTTCATATTGCTGATCTCCACGCTTGCCGGGGGAATTGGTTTGAACTTTACTGGCACCAATAAAGTTGGTAAGGATCGACGAATCGTTGTTTTCTTTTTCTGACCAGCATTCCGCTGTGAAGAGTGTAGACCCCACCCACCTCCCATGACTTGCAAGCAATAGATAGGGTCTATCATTTCAGTCAAATTCGTGATGTCTATGTTTTATCGAGTTTTGGAAGCAGACTGGATTGAAAAATTCATCAACTTTACAAGCAATAGCAATTGGCGATTGGCTATCAAGCTAGCGTACAAACGAAGTGAAGATCTGTGTTCCAGCAGTTGATGGTCAAACTTGACTAGTGTGGTGTTGCCAGGTATCTCTCGGGATTGCAAGGAGATACCACGAGACCAGACGAACTTTTCGGTGCGAAAAACCCTTGCCACCAAACTCGTGGTAAGTGATCAGATTCGGAATCATGGCCGAGGCACTCAACAGTCTAGCATTAGATCGAAATGACATCGGTCTTTGAACTCGACTCGGCCTTGGATATTTCCGTATCCGTGTGATAGTACTGATCCCTGTCTCGTTCACATGGGGTCGCATCCTTTGTCCCACTGGTTCTACCCCACTCCGACTCAGGATCCGACCCTCGTTAGCATTGCATTTGTCCCATCGCCCACGTCGCTCAACCCAACTCCACTCGTCAATGGAGAGCTAGTGCCGAGTGGGTGTCGGCAAGGCGCGGGCGAGCGAGATCCTTGGGGAAGAAAACTCTGAAATCAGGGTCGATCTCGGAGGGCAAAAGGTTGGAGGCAAGGAGGCTGCATGTTATTGGACGTGTAATGTTAGCTATGTGAGTTCCCCCCTTCAGGTCATGGACATGGAAGTGCTGAGGGGCGGGCGTATATTGTAGGAGTATGTCCGTATAAACGGTGATTGCCGGTCTTGAAAGACTCGTGTGCCAACGATGAATGAAAAACCTGCGCTAAGTAGCCTACGGTATTTATCATTACTACATCCCAGAACCCAGGGTCCATCACGTGCGCGCGTTCGTAACAAGGCGAAAACTTGCCTTCATGAACACACGTGGGCATCGCCACCCGTGCAGTAGCCATTCTCGCCTCTTGTGCAGGATTTAGGTATACCCGCGGGCCCGTTGACATATTCCCACTGCTCCTTAGAGACCTCACCCAGGACCCTTGCTTGGATGATAGCTTTGGGAGTTCTGACTCCCTGGGGGTTCACGTATTCGTCACTCCAAGCTCGCCGCGGTGGTTAGTCAATTATGGGACGTCGTTCGAGGCTGGTAACGTCTCGCTGGACCCATATCCCCTCGTTTAACACTCGCATCGAGCATTCCAATCTGCCGTTCGTACGTTCGGGCGCGTGATGAACGATTCTCGACTCAACATTTTTTCTAGGTGTATTCGTGGATGGTGTTCTCACCGGAACGTTGAATCGGGCCTATCTCAGCGTGAACGAGCACTGCGCCGGAGAGTTTGTCATAGGTGACAAGCGATCCGACAGCGCCTCACGTTGGTGCATCGCTTCAGCCTACCTTCTTTCTCAGCCACTAGGTGACTGTTCTCTCACGTTGGCGTCTTCTTGTCGCTAACCTGGTCCAGACGATGAACTCGTCAGGTTCATCGATAATCGATCAGCTCTGTCCTAGGTACGACGGAAACTCTCAAGACAGGACACATGTCCGGTTCCTCATGTATGAAGCGTCCACCTCGCTCAACATACATATGGTTGGCTCCAGGTCGAGGTCAGGAGAAACGTCGCTCAATAAGGCCATCAGGGATGGCGTTCTGATCAATGAGATTGCAATTTTGTTCAGATAGTCACCAAGGACACTGGCAATTTTCCTCCATTAGATACCCGTCGTGGATCGAAAAAAACAAGAGGCGAGGAGGTATCGCTGTCTTCGGGCCTCTACTTTTGGGATTTGTTCCTTTCGGGTTGAAGGCATACTTGCGCAGCATGCAAAGATAACCACTTCTTGATATCAGTTGCTTGCAGCATTCTTGCGAACACCGCTGTATGGATCTCATGGGATACTTTCGTGAGAATTAGCGAGGATGCTGTTCCTGAGGTTGTTTCTAGGCTCCTGGCTCATGATTGCCCCGCTGATCCTACCATCTAGGACATCTTCAGGAAAGTGGTCTCTCTATCGAAGGGTACATATTTGCAATGTTTTCGTTTTCCCGTCGCTGACACATAACCTTGCCGACTTGCAGTTTCCTTATCAACCACCCATAAACCTAGTTGCTGTTTGCATTCTTCTTCTCTCCAGTTATGTTATGAGCCCGAAATGGTTCCACAAAGTGCGTTGTTTCGGTTATATCCATAATCCATCCGGTACTTACCTCGATGCGCAGTCACGAAATTCCCTATACTCCTCCCCATCGCGTGGTACGAACGTGAGTTGAGAACCGATAACCCAGCTGCGCATCCTCACATTCCCCTAGGTCATGCAAAGAAAACCGGCTTGCTGGGATTTTACGAAACGATCTCATCCGTGTTATTGAAAAGGTCGCGGATAATTTGTCACGCCCGATCAAGCGGATGTGTAAGTGGATTTCTTGTTCTTACTTACCCGAAAGATGGCCAATGATTGTCAACCCCTACAGCACTGTTCGATGGTCTAGGGGGGATCAGTTGCTGACATTGATGTCGTGCGTCATGCTCCTTTGGGATCCTCAGGCACTACCAGGTTTTTGACATTGAAGACGAAATGGAGCAGGTTGTAGCAACCGAAGATGACACAGACCATATCTCATCTCTCTCGAACCTTCTAACCGCAACGGTCTTGAGCGTCGATCATCCCATAAATCAAGCCGTCCGTCTGCATGTTCTCTCCGCCCAGAGCGACCACCATCTCCGAAGGAACGCGAGCCTGATCATAATGTACATCTTAAGTCGGTCTTCCTCCCGCGGAACGCCAGTCACCAGCTTCAGATCTCTGCGCCCATTTCCCTCCGCGGACGGCTGATCCCCTCGATCCACAAACCCGACATCGCGCAAAGTCCACTCACCCAGTGTTATTCAGCCACTCGTCCTCGATGAAGTGCCTACCACACTCCCATGCAAGCAGCGTCGCTTCACAGCGCGTTCGATTACAAAGGAGGTTCCCGCGGAAAATAAAGAGCCAGTTCGTTCACTCGTACACGACCTCAAGTACATTCTAGGCACTCGACTCACTGGTGTTCGTTCATGCATCCATCATTCGAGAGCGCGTCTAGGGTCGGGGCCACTCCAACGGGATGGACCACAGTAGCGAGGCAGTCATCCTTGATTGCCAGCACTGGATCGTTGCCCACCCCGATGGTGGTCGCTGACTCTACAATCATCTAGGGCGATCGAGTACGTCAAGGAAGCCATTGAATGTTCCAGAGGAGGACCAGAGCAGAAAGGCACCCGCTTCATTCAACGTCTTGTGCAATATTGCATTCCACCTCTTCGATCTTTACAACTGGCTTGAATAAATGACGGTCCTCAATGAGGCCGTCATCCTCGGGAGACAAACCTCGACCTTTGCCCGTCAGGACACCAGCTACGGTCTAGCCTCATTGAACAATGTCAAACTTAGTCTTTCCGATCGTTACAAGCGACTTGGGGATACGACGGACCCCAATGAAGCAGTTGTCCTCGGGAGATAAGCCCTTGAGAAAGCCCAACCGCTTTACCAATGCCAGTGGTTTTAAAAGAAAAAGGATCAAGGTGGGCTTCTTTTCCTTGCATTTTTTTTGGAGGTACTTGCTGACGTTTACTTTTAGGATTTGTTCCATACTTGTGCAGCATGCAAAGATAACCACTTGATATCAGACAAATAGGATCAATTATCTATCCTTGCTTGCAGCGTTTTTGCACGGTCGAAAATCGTCGACATCGCCAGCAGTCGCGTCATTCCGGAGTTCGCCGGATCGGACTTCCAAAATAACCGCGGCCATATCCTGAAGTTGCAGTAGTACCAGTATATCGTTTTTCATTTTCCAAGTCTTGCCAGATCGTAGCCTAGTAGGTAACATGACACAGATCTTTTCTCGACTCGCGCTGATTTTTCAAGGCTTCGATTTATTGCAAGTCTTCTCCCTCTCGGTGACGCGCACGCATGTATGCCGCGTCTTCTCCCTCTCCCGCCTTTATCCTCGTCGTCACCCTCGCTCACTTTCACTTTTGCACTTTCTCTTGCGTCGTGACGCGCATCGCCGTCGCCGTCTCCTGAAGCTCGCGATGCGCACGCGTGACGTTGTTCCCCGTCCTCCACTTAGTCGCGCTGACCACCAATTTCAGAGATACTCAGCTATCTGGGGGATGGCATATGCACGACTTGGCCTGATGGAAAACAATCCATCTGCGACTCCCGCCGCTGGCAACAACCGATGCAATTCCTTGCCAGGCTCCACTCACGCTGCTGCTTCATTTGGCTCCACCCCCTCCGGGTCCTCGGAAACGTTCTCTTGTCAATTAGATGTCGCCGTGGTTGACTCATACCGAATGGCAGGTAAAGTATGCTGAGCATCATGCTGACTGATAACGCACATAAATCTGACATTACCTAGGCGATATAATGCATCTTCAATTGCTAGATTCAGATGTGATCGTCCTGAACTCACCTTCTGTGACAAGCAACCTGCTCGAGAAGTGATCCCAGACATACTCTGATAGTCCATTCATTGGAAATCTCGACCTGTGAGTGGAAATAACTCCGGCAAGGGATTAGAGTGACTGACAGTCGTTCAGCTATGGTCATAATCGTAACTTTTCTCTTGGGGGGTACGGTGACCATTGGAGGTTGTGCCAACGTAATTTTCGTTCGCCATTCCACACCGAAGCTGTGCTCGTCTTCCGCCCCATGCAGCTTCGAAGGGCAAGACAGATGATCATAAACATCATCGATAGCCTCGAACGGTACCCATCTCATTTTGCAACGTAAGCGATCAAGTGTTAACCTTTGTTCATTCGTTCGTAACACGAATTTGTTCAGGTTTATTACTTCGGTGGCGATGTCTGCGATGTATGGCTACGAGCAGAGTTTTCGGAACGATCTAAATTTTCATCCCGGCAATTACGACCGAGAAGGCAGTTATCGTCAATATTGTCCCTCTTGGTGAGTGAGTTGTAACGATACCGGATGCGTTTGATCAGGTTTTTATTGGGAAAGTATCGAATCTTCCAGACTGGTTTCCTCGATCGTAGATCAAACATGAAGCAAAAGAGGCATACACGTAGAGGAATAAGATGGTCAATACGCACATATCAGCATCCTGAGTTTTGATGACAGGCCGATATCGAACGAACCTGTGTCGGCAGGGAAGGACGCCATTGATTCGTGGGATGAAGACATCCTCTGGTGCGTCATCTGTGCAAGATAACCACCAAGGACATTGACACTTTTCCGCCATTAGATACCCGTCTTGGATCGAAAAAAACAAGAGGCGAGGAAGTATCACTGTCTTCGGACCTCTCGTTGCTATTCCTTGTCGACCGTTAGATCTTGCGCTGTGGAGTAAAGGAGGCGAGTTGGTGCTTACTTTAGTATCTCTCGTAGAGGTGAGCACTCGTCTGTTGTTTGTTGCACACATCCTGTTCAACGGTGGAAGAAATCGCACAACTTGTTTCGAACCATTGCTATATTGTGCGACAGTCTTCGTAATTGTTGGCAGAACTGGGAGGATATGGAACGAATCGGTGAGAACGGCGTTCCGCGTCTGCGTTCTAATCTGATAATAGTGCCAGCTGGCTACGATGTTCTCGCCAGTATTCTCTACCAAAAGATTCAGCTCATCAATATAACGACGTTCGAGATCTTGTTCGAGTTTCTCGGTCGTAGTTTCCGGTCTTCAGCAGAGTAAAGTCTCTTCGTATTTGTTATTTTACACGCTTAAGAACTTGTCCTTTAGTATTTCTACCGACCGCATGTGTTGCTATTGCCCTCGATTTCGAACTTTGGTCCACGACGACCTCCGATGTACAGCGAGCGCATCTTGAACATTTTTGCCATTTCTCTTGTGTTCCAACCGTTAAGCGAACTTTGGTATTGAACTTCCGGTGTTCACATCGTGCGTAAGCTGCTATTTGCTCTGGAAGCGCGTCATGCTATTCTCCGGACCTGCACCTCTGTCTTCACCACGAACATCCTTTACTGCTAGCAGCCATAACCACGAGACGGCACAACTCGTCTTGGATGCGATCGTGTCTCTTATCCGCATTCTCGTCTATGTATGTGAAGTCTGCGGAAGCGCTGCCAGTTTCACGCGTTGTATTGCTATGACTCTGATATGATCCATCTCCCTCTCTCGCTTGTCAGGTCCTCGCAGTCATTAAGATCGGTTTGAGCACCTCCTCTTCCTCTGGGAAGAACTTTGAGCTGGCTAGTGATTGGCTTACGTTACGGAAGGTGTTGCCGCCTATCGGGAACCATGCCATTCACGAGGCTGCTCTTGATTGCTGTTACAGCCTGGACGAGATAGTGGAACGGTTCCAAAGATTGTCAAATATCACCAGATACTTTCTGTGATCCTGCTGGAACTACGTCAAGAGTTGTTGGCATATTCAGACAGCCAGATGCAAGGTAAGTTTCCCGTTATTGGCATGGATTGATGGTCCCACTTTCGACACAGGGCTATCGAGACCTGTGGTTGAGCGAATTCTGGACGACCTGATGAACCTTCAAAATTCGCATGCCTCCGTTTCGTCAATCGTTCAAATCGCAGAGCTTGACGGAATCACTCATTGACTGTCTCGCGTCTTCCCCTGGGGACGGATCAAAGGTGTCCACACAGCTAACGAATCTCGGGCTGTTGGCAGGAACAGGAAATCGGGCATCGCCGGCACAGAAGCAACAGGTAATTGAATGTGTCGTGTCGTGTCTTGTTCGAGAGGCGTTTCATGTGGTTGTCCATCTAGATTTTGGATCTCACCGAGCCTGGTTCGCAACGAGCGGATCCTGCCGTGACGTCATCACCTAGCAGACTCGGAAGCGTTCAAGAGGAGTCGCTGCGTAAGAGTGCCAGTCGGTCGGATGGATGAAGGAACGCGATCGTCGTTTCTGAGCGCGAACGATATCGGAAAATGGTCATTGACACGTGAGACAATGTTTATTTTCGTGTGCTACTTGATTCATGGTCGATCGCAGGCGGGAGCGTCGATGTCGTACCGCGATGATGAACGAAAGTGTCTTGGGTGGATGTTCGGAGCGCGACGTACGGTGTCATATCGGACTGAACTGACGTGGATACTGGACGAAAGGGAGGGTCCAAATCGGACGCGGGGGCCATGCCCTTGAGCTTCCCCCGATGTTCGCTGAACGAGGGTTTTAGGAACAAGTTGGAGCCATTTTCACGGCTGACGTGGCGCATCAGACACAAGCCAGCAGCATGAAGAACGACGACAAAGACGTCGGCGTCTCGTCCACATTACAACCTGACGGTTCGATCAAGTCCAAGGACGAGGCAGAAACGTTCTTAATGGTAATTCGCTAATGGACCAGATCCCGGGAGACAAGCACCGGAGGGTCAGACACGAATTGGAGTGGGGAGATGTCATCGAAGCTGTGAGCACAATATGTCGCGTGTCAGGGGTGGATGCCTATCGTGCACACACAGTGGAGCCACAGTGCAAGCTTGGTCTTCGGACAAACGGCACAAGCGAGAGGCACCGTCGTTCGTCTGCCTTGCAGCGCTCGTCTGAGCCCAATTCGGTACACCCATCCACCACGCCTCGCCTCCATTTCCCATTTCGGCTCCTCACAGCTCACTCCCCTGGGGTCCAGAGCGCGCGATCCCGATTTCTGGCACTCGCGTCTGCTAGGTGTTCCCACCCACCCTAGCAGCTCACACCTTACCGGGCAACTCGAGCTCCCATCCACATCCTCTCAGCCCATTCCTCGTAGCTCATGGAGCGACGTCCAAAGAGTCTACTTTTGCTTCGTGGACTTTTTAGGTATCTAGCGTTGTGGGTCGTGCCCAGCCGGGTTGCTCATTTTCGGGCATACTCATCTGTACATGTTGGGCGGCCTGATCGAGAACGACGTCGGCGAACTGATTGACGCGGCCGACGTGCCAAAGGGCAGGTTTTTCGTTGCGGGGAGTACGCCTCATTTGCGAAGCCCCCAGAAGGCACTGCGTTGGTGAGTTACGAGCTGCAAGATTCTTGTATGCGCGTGGTTATGTTCATGGGCAGGTAAGGCACTCGAGCAAATCGAGGGTTTCCAGACAAGTCGTTTGTTTCAAGACGTCGCGTGAGTGTTGACCCTAATATCAGGCTCAATGTTGAGGAAACCGGTCTAGAAACCTTCCTCAAAGGCAGTTGTTGGCCATCTTCTCCGATAGCGCCCGCCGGCAAAACGTTTCACAAAAGTTGGAGATCATCATCGTACGGCATCCAACCCAAGAGCACATGTTGACGCTGGGGCTCGTGTTGCGAGAGATGAACATAGCTATACCAAATAGTAAGGAAAGGGCGGGACAGACCGCACCCCACAAGGCGTTGGCAACGGCAAAACGGCAGTGGAAAAACGGGGAGATCAGCAACGTGCGTGGACCGATCGTTATTTTCACTACGGGGTTCTTGGGCTGAGCTGATGGGTTCGTTAGTACATGTGTTCGAGCATTTTGAACCAACTTTCTGGACATACGAAGGATCATATCCCGGACGTATTGGATCTGTCTTTGCCTGATTCACTTCGGGAGTACGTCGTCTTTCATGCTTGTCCACTTTGATGGGTAACGCGATTTTGTTTGCAGTCTGACAAAACCAATGGGCGCTCTGACTCTGGAACGCTGTGAGATCGCTCGGAGTCGGTACAAAAACTGGGAGAGCATCGAAGAGAAGCAGTTTCACTACGGTACCCATTTCAGCTCGTACGGCCTCGTCATTTAAAGTCGTGTCATCGGCTGGCGAGTGCTCGACACCAAGTCAACGGTCGTCTGCCTTTTTTTTCGGATGGCGTTGTATACGAGCATCTTCAAGATGCTACAGGTATGTCACTGCGTCGACCTCATATGGGGATGTAAACAACGTAGCATCGATTCCCTCGACATGAAATGTCTCCCCCTCCTCGCTCATCATGTACGTTCCCCGCAGAGAGTATGAACTCACTGTCAGGCAGGAGCCAAAGCAGGCACGCATGTGCGGCGTCGGCGGTAAGCCTCCTCCTTCTCTTTCGCGCCCGTCCGTATCACCACCCCGTTCCACTACTAGCCGACCGCCGTCCCATCGACCCTCCACCCATCATTCAGCTCCGTGTCATCGACCCACACACCCGTCAACCACCTTCCCCAGCAAATCCAGACCCAGACGATGCCGACCCGAACTATGCTCACAGCTTCCTCCAGAATCCGTACTACTTCATGTTTGCAAGTCTCGCCCAGCCGGACGACGACACAGAACTACACTGGCTCAAAGTCCGTGTTCCCAACTTGCCGCCTCCCTCATTCTTTGACTCTACCATCCAGGACGGCAAAACACGATGCACCACCGGCTCCGTCGTTTCATCCCTCTACCACCTCAAAGACACCGAGAACCGCAACGAAGACGCAGGGTTCTTCGTTTTTCCCGACCTCAGCGTGCGCACAGAAGGTAGCTACCGTCTCAAACTAAGTCTGTTCGAAGTCGTCGGGTGTGTCCTCCGTTCCCCTCATTTCTGCCTTATCCCTTCCTTATCAACTCCATAGTGACACCGTTCGCCACTGCAAATCCATCTATTCTGCTGCTTTTCATGTCTACACTGCAAAAAAGTTTCCAGGCATGGAAGGTCGGCCCTCTCCAGCCCATTGACTTTGTCTTATCTAACACATGCTCCCTTTGGGTCCTCTTGCTGTGCTCTCATGTCGGCGTTTCGGATCACTACTTTCTTCCTACTGAACCTCGACTCCACGTTTTCTCTCTCGAAAATGAAATCACAGAACCCACCCCTCTCTCTTGCTCCCTCGCTGACCAGGGCATCAAAATCCGCATCCGCAAAGACATACGCGTCCGCAAACGTCCCATCGCATCGCTTGGTCAACCATCCGATGGCACTCTACCAAACTCTGTCGAGGCTCGCAAGCTCGAACAAGACCAGACCGAGGACGATCAACATACCCACATACCTCTATCGTCTCAACCCACCTCCAGCAGTGCTAGTTCCACCGTCGTCAAGCATGCACGCCATGGAACTTTGACCAGTCCCCTTCACCTCGTATCCGGGCCTGCCTCTGCGAGCAGCACCGACAGCATGTCGGTACATACCCCGCTATCGGGCGGTAACAATCAAGCCTCCACGTCCATCGCCTTGGCAGGCTTGCCCGCATGGCCGACCTCGACGCTGGATCCCATGTTGGGCATGGCCAGTGCTACGCCAGGCGGGATCGAACTTTCCGCAACCAATGCACTTCCGCATGCACACCAGTCGATGGCCGGCAGTGTTAATGTCGCTACGAGCGGCTCTAAACCTTCAAGTTCCACTTCCCTGACTGCTGCTAGTGCGGCAGCGGTAGTACGCAGGACTGGTGATCCACAGTCCCTGTCGTCGTCCTCCACTTCTTCCTACCCTTCGTCTTCTTCGAATGCAGGTGGTTTGTACGATCGGCTCAATTATGATTATGAAACCGCGAGTATCCGGGGTACCTCGTCTTCATACCATGCGCAACGTCATCTTGGGGGTGGCAACGGAACAGGGTATGAAGGCACCAGTGGTGGGAGTGCGAGTGGGAGAGGTGGATTTGGTGCCGGCAGTGCAAGGGGTGGTTACGAGAATGGAGCTGGGAGGACTGGTTTCGAGCATGCCCATCAGCACCACTCACGTGGCGTATATGTCCACCAGGGATACGAGTCTTCTCAGGCACCTTCTCGAGCACCGTACAGTACTCATCAGCATACCCAGGCTCATGCAGACGCGCATGGACATCTTTCCCGTGCGTCGTTCAACACGCCATACGAAAGTGCACAAGCGTACCAGGATGGGCAGCAACAGCAACAGCAACAGCAACAGCAACACGCTGGGTACGCCCATCCACAGCAGACCTCGGCAGGCTATGTGCAGGCGGGTTCGCACCCGCACCCGCACCCGCACCCGCACCCCTCGACGTCTCATCATCCACAACAAGCACAATACCCTTCTCCCGCTCGTTCTCAATACCCCTCATCGGCGTATGCGGGGTTGTACGCGCGATGCGATATCGCTCCGAGCACGAACTCGCTCAATACCAATCATACCAACCCCAACGGGCCTGCGGTAGCGGGGGCGAGCGGGGGATATTATGATACGCCTTCGTCGTCTTCATCGCCACAATCTCAGGTGTACTATACGTAAGTTGTCCACGATGCCAACGACAGTTGGGGGTTAATTTGTACGTGTACGCGCAGGGATTTCTCTCAGACTGATTCAGAAAATGCCTGAATTGTTCCTTGCATCTCTGAAAAGCTACGTACGTTTATTGTCCTGTTGTGAAGACTGGTAATCCGCAATACTGAACACTGTGGGCCAGATTAGCTATATTACACCACTAGGTTTCAGTCCCGACGGTCAAACATTCAAGACTGCCACATTATCAAAGCGACTCTCTCACCACGCCCGTGACCGCACACGATGATGAAGGAGTCAGAAGGACGGGAATGAAGCGTGTACATATTCGACACTGGCGTACGTTACGCACCGCGGTGAGCGAGTGCCGCAGTATTTCTTTTTTTCCACAATGTCTTCATTGCCGTAGGGATGAGAAATGGGTGAGAGCCAAGAACTATGCGATTTAACTAATTACCAATTTGAAGTATTCTCTGCCCTTCGCATCTGTCCGTAGGAGGCGTGGTGTCCACTGTGCAACGGGCATGCCAACAACGGCGTGTAGGAGATCGTCGAGGCGCGGAGAAGATGGGTCGTGAGTGCGACATTGTTGGTGTCAAAGTGGCGATATTGATTATGAAGTCTAGCCAGATTAGTGGAAATACCCACTCCACGGACTGTCTGTCAATAGGCTCGAATACTTGATCCTGTCAATGGCCGAACGGCCGACATCACTGGCAAGAAAGAGCTCCGATTCGGACCGCCACTGGCACCTATCGCGATGGACCTCGATAGAATGTCTGGAGACTTTCCACCCATCCTTGTCTCACCGGAGTCCGAGGCGTCAGTATCGGAGGAGCCCCCGAGTCCGAGTCCAAGCCCATGCCCCGGCTCGGCGATGTTGGTGCTAAGTCGTAGCAGTGCTACGCCGACAACCATGGCTTCTCATTCTATCCGGTTTCCAAACCGACCATTGTTATCGCTACCTGGAGTATTCCGAGAAGAAGAATATCAGGATCATGGTGTCCCGATAGACACTTATACTGTACACGCACACTTGTCCATGATCGAATGTCACATCTTCGTTGCCGTCGATTTGTATCGCACCCTGAGACTCGCCACGGCGTCCCATTTTCGTCACGCGCCCATTTCGTTGTCTGTCCACTTTGTCTTTCATCCCTTCTTCCGCTGCCACGTTCTCAGTCATCGTCCGGCGCACCCCCATCGTTGTTGGCCAAGTCTCGGTCACGGGGCCATCGCCATCGCCATTAGCCGTGGCGCTTCCGGGCGCCGCTACGATTGATAAGCGAGATGGGACATTCTTCGGAGATTGCCGCTCTCAAGACCCACGCGCAAAATGCTCACCAGCCGACATCGCTGGTGGCACATCTCGCGCCTTCTTTCGTGCGCACAAAGCAGGGCTATGACACCCTCATCGACCACTCGGAACCCACCATAGAATATGTACGTGTCTCGTCCTACCTAGCTTGACCATCTCACCCTTTATCTAGAACACTGCATCCACTCGGACGACACTTTTCAACTCTATCTCGGCGCACTCGCCAACTCAGGCCGCGAATTCGACGTGAACCGCCGTTCGCAACCGACAATCCCTTCTGGATCGTGGCACAGCATCCCGCGAGCTGGCAGAGAAACCGCTTCCAATGACTGGCGCAAGTGGTCTATAAAACAGACCAGCTCAGTTTTACGTAGCCTCGGATGTACGCTATCGCGAAGCACTCCACTACCGTAAGTCAGTATTCGAGGTTCTTAGTCGGACGCACCTTTACGGAAAACTACATCGAAGAGCACCAGAAGTGGGTAAAGGGAATGGTGGAGAGGGCCTCCGCAGCTGCCAAGGATTACGTCCCTACAAGCAAGGTGTGGGTTCTCTACGACCTGGCGGGGTTCTCATCACCTCACGAGCTAGCAGAGTCCAACCCGCGCCGCCCGCACTGACGAGGAGCCTCTCAGGCGAGTTGGTAAAGCCATCTCGCAGTGGCCAGCTAGCCTTAACCTTGCGCGGATCCTTAAACTAACGAGGAAAGACCGTTGAAGAGGGCAACAATTGGCTAGTCCACTGCTGAGGCTCTCCCCTTCGGCTCACTTGCTCAGGAGAAAATCCATGTCCGTGTATCAGGTCAGGATGTGGAGAGAGGTGCCTTCTCCCAACACTATGCTGCGTTACACGAGTGAGCCAACGAGCAGCAATACATTCCACAGAAAAATCTCGGTCGAACCCACTCGGCCCCAGGTGTTGTTCATCGTTCACCGTTGGCAACTTATCTCTCTCCGCCACCCTTGCCTTCGATCTAGTACTTGTTTCTCCCGATTTCCTCACCATCTGGGAGGCGTCGTTAGGTGACTTTTCAAACCACGCGCAATGTATCGTTGACCAGCTCATCGCTGCTGGTGAGTGGAAATGGCAGCAACACACTGGGTTGGTCATGAACTTACCACATGATTATGACGGTAAAGGCTCGGAACACTCCAGTAGGATTGAATGCTTCCTGCAACTCAGTGATGACCATCCGCACATCCTCACCACACCTCAAAGGCAACGCCAAGACTGCAATATGCAAGTCGTATATCCTACGGGAGTCCTGCTTGCAATGAGTATGCTCTCACCGCTGTGACACGTTCGCTAGTACACCATCCAACTATGTGAGTGACATACCCTGTATCAGATGATGCCGATTCTAACAGAAGAGTAGTCCCATGTCCTTCGCCGCGAATCCATCGTATCTATTGCAAGCCAGTATGTCATCTCCTGCTTTCAAATCTTTCACGCTCGTGCAAGCCATGTGTTATGACCAGTTGATCATTTTCTTCTCGAAATCCGTGTTGCGTCATCCTAGAGTGCGCTCAAACCTGTCAGAGAACGACTGTGGACACGTACTTCATGCATTTCCAGCGATATCTGCTCGAACCCCATTCGGAGGACATGGTACTAGCTGAGCAGATTCGCTGGCACATCTATTGTACAGGTAATACGATCGTTACTTTATGAAATCAACTTTCCGACTGGACTTCCAGGCAGGTATACTCTCTTAGGTAAACGTGAAGAGAAGGACATCAAAGATGTTGCCATACGACTACTATGATCTCGTAAGGTCACTTCCGAGGGAGTCTGCGGTCATGTGGGGTTTTGGTATAGATCACGCCGCAGCTGGACAAATAAATGCCCGAACGCGGAGCTGATGTGGTGTCAGGTAAATGTCGAGTACATCTTTTCTGGAACTTAGTAACGTGGTGTTTAGGAGGAGTCGCTCAACAATGGAACATGAACTTATGTTGGCCCTCGTATCACTCCCGCGAATGAGATGCAATGCCCTATCGTGAAGGGTAGCAATGTTCAGTGTCCACGCATTGCTTAAACTTGGGTCGAAGATTGACTTGGATTGGTGGGACAGAAGAAAGGCGATACCTTCGCGGATGAAGTCTTGTGACATTGGGTGAGTAGTGAGTACTGCGTGACCGGTGACATAACGGCAGCAACATTAATATTTATCAAGTCCTCAGCTAGTCGCCGTGACGCCATTCGGTGTCACGCATTCACGAGGGTATTTAAGGCTGTCTGAAACCACCACAACCTCAGCTTCTCCCTTTCTCTTTACCATCTTCCTCCTCGTCTGTCATGGCGATTTCTATCAACGTTCCGGATGCTGCTCGCCCAGGGTCTTCGACGACGGGAGAGAAGCGACCGCGGTCGAATGCCCTGCAGACGGGGCCGAGGAAACGGCCGTGAGTCTTGCCGACTCGTTGCTTCACCATACTGACCAGGTTGCAGAGGTGTTCAAGACCCGTTGGTACACCATGGCCGACACTTCGGACGGGTGATTCATGCGTTTTGCAGCGTGCAAACGTTGTTCACTAAACTGCAAAAGTTTCTTGATTAATACCTTTTCTATCATTATTGGTTGAAAATCATCTGATCAAATCAATTTCTATTGTAATTGCTTGCCATTGATTGTCATCACTTATCATTTCTTTATCATGATTATCCAACCTTCATCTAATATGTCAGTCTGATGTGTAATGACATGTATCTATAACTTCTGCCAAGAGATATGATCCATCATTAATCTATCAGCAATCTGATTAACATGTAACCAGGTGTTGTACTATGCCTCTAAGCTAAGTTATCAGATTGATAATTGTGTGATGATATTTACTAAGGAATACCACAACTTGAAAAATTACCTGGCTTCAAGATACTATCTGATCTTGTGGGTGAAATGGTGACAACCAGAAATACCATGATTCTATCCAAATTATAATCTATGAGCTTGATGGAGAATGATGATATTTGAAGAATGATATCTGATCTAGATCATCCAGTGATGTCATGGTGCTATTCAAATGATAATGTATAAGCTTGGTAGCAAAATAGTGATATTGAAAGGATAACATCTGATCTGGTAATAACATGATGATATTCAAAAGATCATGTGTGAGCTTTGGTGGAAAATAATGATGTTCATAGGATAATATATGATAAAATGATAAAATGTCTGCCAAGAGGTATAAGATATTATCCATGGTGTAAATGTATGATCTGAAAAGATAATGTCAAATATACAACTATCTGGGTACATCAGACTGATAGATAATTGATCATATTGAGCTGGGTATATCAGCACTTCAAAATTTCCCTGATGTTGGCCAGGATTCGGCAAAAACGCATAGAATGCAGGGAGCGGGAGTCTCAAGCTACGGCTTCTGGATCTGCATAGCCTTTCTTACTGTGATTCTACCCAAGATTGATATGTATGTA
>JBBPPI010000046.1:0-38212 GCA_038091915.1 Leccinum griseonigrum | reverse complement strand
TAAAAACAGGAATGGAGGTCGGGGCGTAGATGCGAATTGTGCGTGAGAAGTTCTCGAGCATCGTCGGTGCCAGTGGACTGCAGAGGATAAATGAATAAATTGACCGACCCATTAGGGATTACTAAAGAATTTAAAGCCATATATAGTTGACTCCCTGGTCCCGCATATAAGGAGTTGTTGGAGAGACCATAGGGTGTCAAACACCAGTTCGGAAATCCAGAAACCTATGGCTTATGAGGCAGTATGCCGGGTGGCGTTATTTCTGGTATGCGTTAGTACTATGAGGGAATTGACTGTACTAGTAATCCGTACCTTGACCAATTCTTCGTTGAGGATGCACCCCTGAGCAACTCTAAGCTTTATTCAAGTCTTGTATCTTGATTTGCACGAGGCTGGCCATTTCCTTGATGGTCCAGTGGCACCAGCGTGAGTCACACCTAAGCTAGGGTAGACACCGATGCGACCTTTGCATACACGCCTAGTTAACCTATTGAAGACTACGAGCTTCCGCGTATGTCATTCCCGGCAAACACTCGGAGTCCCGCTAGAAGGCTGATAAAAGATGGTGCTGGAATTGGTCAAAGCACCGTGACTCCGTCTCGGTGACTCCGTCTCGGAGGCACTGGGAGTCGGTCGCGGAGTCCACGACTCCACGTGCCAGGTGATGCAAGTGGGTGTTTCCCTGCCGCAAGGCTTGGCAAGGCCATTATACCTCACATGGCCAGGGGCCTGGTGAGACCAAGTTGCAAAGGTTAGACTCTCGGACTTGTTTGCTGACTCAGGTTGATGGCCTGGCACCCATTCGATAGGAGTCTGTTGCGGCCAGAGTCCGTCACGCCAGGGCTGCAGTTTCACGTAGCGGCGCTTTCACGCCAATTGAGTCCCCGACTCCGCCTCAATTACACCGACCAGAAACTCTCTCGCTCGTTCTTGTAATTCCCGTCTCATTGTGTATCTTTTGGGTCCGCGCAGGTAAATTTCGGACGCTAAGCATCGATACACTACCTGATACGATTAGACAGGCAAGGGTCTCTCCGGAGTCCGGACAACACGATAAGGATGATCTATACATCAAGGTATACGTATTTAAGCTGTGGTACAGATCGTCACCGAGTTCTTATTGGCCCTTGCTTCAATAATGAAACCGAGCATCTCAATATCATGAGCTGCCTTGATAGGTAGTCCATCTCTTGCATCCTGTGGTCTCCGTACGTCAATATAATTCACGTATGGTGGGTATTGCACGTCATCTTCTACCCCCGCCCAATCGAAGTCAATTATCATCAGTTTCGTCCTATCCTTGTCGACAAAGATGTTCGACTCGCGTATGTCTCCATGGACCAGCTGCTGAGAGTGCAGTGCCTTGAGCTGCTTTTCGATGTTGTCAAACGCTGATCTAGGGAGCCGCTCGGTGTCGGGCAAGTCGGCCAATAAATCGTAGCCAACTTGAACCAGATCGTCCATGACTACCATGTACCAACCACCAGGGAGAACTTCGAATCCTCGTAATTTGGGCGCGAAACCTAGGTTTGCGCATTGCAGGTGAGCCTCCTTTGAGTAACGTTGTGTGAATTTGATGCAGATCTGGACTGCATGGTCCCCTTCCAGTGTACCGAAAAATACGAGCCTCGTCTTCTTGCCGCCCTGGTCGAGTTGCTCCGTATAGCGGATGGTTTGCGTGCTCTCATTTTCAAGAGAGTTAAATACCGTGCAATACGGGAACAGCACATCGTGGGACTGGTGCTCTTCTACAAAACCGTCCTTGAATTTTTCGTAGTATGTCTTCAGCGTTTTGAGAGCTTTGCGAAACGCCGCCATGTGACGTGCCACCGTGAGCTGGGTTCGCGTATCAGTGGAATGATAGTGGAATGCCAGAGGCGTGGAAAGGACTTGTACGACAGGCCGTACATTCCACACTGCACCGGCGAACACCATGTATGGCCCTGGAGAAGAGTGTTTCGTTTGACAATACCGCCGACGATTTTAGAAACAAATAGCTACCTAAGGCTAGCAGAAGAAAACAAGGCAAAGGAAACTTCGATCTTTTGATTGCGTGTTGCTTCGTCGCCTCCAAGTAGTACGAGGCAACTTGCATATATGGCTCCGAGTTCGAGGATCCGATCTCGTTCTTAAACTCGGCGATGAAAAAGGGAGGGACGTCGTCTGGATCATTACCGACAGAGAGGCTGGAGTCCATTTCAAAACGCGTTCCATGGACCTTTTTGGAGAGGTTGAGGTTGATATGGGCCCCTTTAAACACCTCGTCAACCGCTTTTACACGGTCGTCTTCGCTTCCGTGGAGATCCGACATGACATTCGCCAGCATTCCAACGAATTGATTATCGTCTTCTGTCATTGCTCCGGTGTGGCAGTCATCTTCAAACTGGCCGAAGACCGGATGCAGCAGAGTTACAGGAATGACTTCTTCGGGGCCACGAGGGCGGCCACAGGGTATCTGCGTTGTTTGACTGCCTTGGGTTGCACGAAACTCAGAAGGTTTCGAACTCTCAGATGGCGACTTCTTTTTTTGAGCACGCTTTTGGATGAAGGTATCTCGCGCCGTTGCAATTGGATCCGCTCCTCCAAAGCCGCCCGAGTGCGAGAACGGGGGAGGATTCGTCGACCCTGTCATGCAGGAATCAGAAGGTATCAGGAAGATGATACAGTCAACTTACTGGTACTAAGGGAAAATTCGACGACAACACATAAAGGAGCGAGGACTGGCACACTGAGGAAATTGAGCCCCAAAGTGTCCTCTTTGAGTAGTTCACCGTCACCCGTCTTGTTAAGACACTCTCGAAGTTCGTTCTCATCTCCAGATATCGATATCCGGTATAAGCGTATATTGGCGTTAGCTACGTTCCTCAGATTCGGGTACGCGTCCTTGATGCGGGGTATAAATCGATCGCTACCTTCACCCGGTTGGATTGGTATTGAAAATTTGGCGCTGAGAGCCTCTCCACGTAACCAACAATCGATTTTCGATGGCGCATCTGAAGAACAACAATCAATTTCATGGGGCCAACTTGGACTTCCTCTGTTGCTTACCGACTATGATATGAATGCTAGGCCTGGGTGGCGGCTCCGGGAATACCTCTGATAGCTCATAATCCCCCACCAAGGCCTCCGCATGCTCCGAGAGAATGAATTTGTTCAGATTCTTTTCATAAGGTCTGGGTACGGGATGCTTGGGTTTGTAGAGAGTGAGAGCGCATGGATCCACATCACGAAAAGCTGCTGGGTTCTCGTCCTTGATAGCCTTTTGGAGATCGTAAACAGTCTCTGTTGTTGAGATCTTGATCCGGAAGACATTTCTATGATCTACAGAACGGATCCAACAAGTGAGGGTGAGCAGATCCATGGTGGCACGGACGGTTTGTCTGAAACGAATGGGACAAGTTACTACGTCACAGCTGAGCCAGCGGTCACGTGAGCTAGTATACAGTGTATACAGTTATACAGTACTACGGTCCAGGTTCCCACGAACGCGTTTTGCACGTGCTGTATAAACGATTCCCAAATCACGAGACTGATCCCACGATAGTGGGGGAGGGTGATGAGTCATGCATTCTTTCCGCCCACCCATATATTGCATGACACGTGCCACTGAGTGTGCTACCCTGTCTATTATGATGCCGTATATCATCCTTGCGAACATATGAATGTATGTAATTTGCTTCAAAATTTTCTGTGAGTGGCTTGCAAATACATTAAAAGATCATGACTCATCGGTACTGTACCCTTTGTCACTGAGGATCAATTCATAGGTTGTTTTGCGTTTACGAACAACATTGAATTTAAGATATCTTCTATGCCTGTTCGCGTGTCTCTCACCAAAAACACGCAATACTTTGCTTCTGTGAATTACACGCACTGTCAACTGTTGCATGAATTACGTGAACTATTTCCGTGTCCCGTTGGGTCTGGCATGATGAACGTTGCCACGTGCGTGTCTCTTCGTAAGTATGGATAGTTTTCCTTCTTGGTTATCTTATCCGCATAACGTTTATGAGGAAAACTTACGTTGCTTGAAAGTTGACATTCTGAGATGCTAGGTCTGCTTTGAGGCTTGGGCTTGGTAAGGCGAAGAACAAATCTCGCAAATCTGTGCTCGTCGCACACATCCTGTCTCGTTTTTTGCAATTTCGGAGATCCATGTGTGCACGGTCAGGTCGAGACATTGTTGAAGAATTTCATGAGGTGCGCGACGCGTGTGTGCATGAAATGAATATCGTTTCGACTGCGTCCGTGTTGCCACGAACACCAACTGATGGCAGTCACAGGTCATCTATTAGAGCGTCGTTTTCGTTGGCCCAAGCAAATTTGATCCGAAACAACGTTCTGTGTACGCAAAGCGAAAATATGGGGTTTCTTGGTATGGCTTAAGCTTCACAACCGATTATATTCTCGATCACGATTCACGGCGAAAACCTTGAATTGTATTCGGAAGACGACCTCATTCTCATCTCCACTCGTTCTCTGCTGATGCCATACATTTCGACTCCAGGTCGTCGTTCAAACCTAGCCAGAAAGATGTTAACGATTCGCGCATCTATCAACTCATCCTTAAGGAAATGAAGGTCATGTCGTATGCGGATTATCTGATCAGGAACGTCGTCCGTTAGCACGCCGAAAAGAATAACTCCTGTGGAATTTCTCCGCGCCGATACAAGCCGTTTGCAAGCGCTAATTGAGGCAAACTAGTAACTTTTCAAACTTTCAAAGGTGAGAGTCACTCTGCACTGGCAGTTTTTCGGTAAACGTTATAACGGTATTCGTTTCATTGTCCTCTATGACACCTTTCCGATCGATAATTGTTTAACAAGTCCGTTCAATCGAGGACACCGGAAAGCAGGTTCTTGATGATTACACAACAACTCGTAACGAGAGGCTCGAGAAAATGGAGCTGATCTGCGTCATCCGAACCGCTTACATATCCGTCTTTGTAATCAATATAAAAATCCATATATCCGAGGGACAGCCGAATACTTCTTCTCGATCGACCGGCTCAAGACCTCCCATTTACTGCTCGCTTCTTTTTCTTAAATCGATTGCAGTTTTGCTCATTGGACGAGTAGCGACTGTCCCCTGTTCTCTGCGACAGAATACTGACACAAACGAGCGCGAAAAAACAGGAAGAGAGCGTAAATTCGATAAAGAGGCATCATGTGACGATTATCGCTGCATTTTCTTTATTTCACGTGGTGCCTGGACGTTTCAATTCTATAAAACCGTCCCCCACTATTCGTGGGAGTCGGGGAACACCAGTCAACTCAGTACTAGCATAATTTGGTGTATCCCACCGTAAGTACCGTCATCATCATCACCTCCGAACTCTCCTCGTTGTCCAATATGCCCAGTTGCCCTAGGTGTCTCAGATCATTTCCGAGCGATCGTGGCGTCAAGTTCCATCTTGCGCAGCCCCGCTCTCCGTGTCATGATGATAACTATGGATTTACCATTGAAGTCCCTCGTTTGTCTGCTAGTCCTCCAGCCGAATACTTCGTTTCTGTAAACGTCGGGTCCCCACCGCGCTCACCATTCCCCGAACCACTGGCACTAGATCTGGAGCGTTTCCCATCAGAGCCTCTGCCTGACCTGTCCGACCTAGCAACTGATGAGGCTGGCGTTCCAGTTGAGAATGCTCGACCGTTTCCGGAAGCCCGGGATCCTCACTCATGGGTGAGGGATTACTTCAAGGGTGCGTCAACTACGCACGGAAGGGGCGATACCTTCCTCACGTCGTTTCATCGGGACCGGTATTCGGATCAGCGACAGTCCAATCCCTATTACCCGTTCGCGTCCTCAAAGGATTGGATGGAGGCAAATTTTCTCTCGAAGTCCAGACTCAGCATGGCTCTCATTGACGAATACTTGTCGATGGATGTGGTATGTACACTTGACCTTCGATTGATATGCACCACTTATATTTCATAGACGAAGGACTTGCCCCTCTCATTCCACACTGCACGGGATTTGCGTTCTCGTATCGAAATGTTACCACCTGGGCCTCAATGGAACTATAGAGTTGTTTCCTCCGAAAACCAGACAAAGGATCCAGTGCATCTATATTTTCGCGACGCTTTAGAATGTGTCAAGTTGTTATTCAACAATCCCTTCCTCGCAGACAAGATGGAGTACGCCCCATACAAACTGTTTACCTCTGCTGAGCGTGACGTCAGGGTGTACACTGAATGGATGAGCAGTGATGGCGCGTGGGAGCTGCAGGTGAGCATCGAGTCCATCATCCTGATTATTCTCGCAAACTGACCATATCATAAGGAAAAGATACCCGTTGGCGCCACGCTATGTGGCATCATCCTGTCGTCGGACAAAACGCACATCACGAACATATGCGGAGGAAAAGTCGCATACCCTTTACTCATAAGCCTCGCAAACATCAAGATGCGCACGAGGAACAAGGCTGCCTCTCACAGTTTTCTTCTCCTCGCGCTGCTTCCAATCCCTGAGTTCATCCACAAATCCACCAGAATGCGGTCGGTTCTTAAAGATCGCCTTTTCCACCGTTGTTTAGACATCGTCCTCGAGCCGCTCAAACAGGCAGCGAAGTTAGGATTTACTATGCCAGATCCTCTCGGGGAGCTTCGCTATTGCTTCACCCCAATAGCAGCTTATATTGTTGACTCCCGAGGCCTGCCTGATCTCTTGCGTACGAGGCAAAACTTCTCCGCTTACAATGGCTTCGTACGAAAACTTCGGAGATGAATTCCGACATCCATCTCGTACCGCCGCCATCACCAAACACCAGCTTCAGTCCATTGAACACCTCTCGTCAGATGATGTTGAAGAGTACTTTGCTGCGTGCGAACCATTTCGTCTCAACGGTGTTTCCCTTCCTTTCTGGCGCGATTGGCTATTTGCATCGCCTTCTCGTTTCCTCACTCCGGAGCCGCTACATCACTGGCACCGAGAGTGCTGGGATCATGACGTCTGCTGGTGCAGGGTTGCCCTTGGAGACGAGGAAATCGACTTTCGATTCTCAGTTCTTCCCAAAATTACTGGTCATTGTCACTTCAAAAACGGGATCACAAAGCTGAAGCAGGTTTGTGGCAGGACACAACGAGACGTGCAGCGATATCTCGTGGTCGCCATCGCCGGTGGTGCTCCTCCGCGTGTTATCATAGCAATCCGTGCGCTCATGGAATTCAGGTATCTCTCTCAAGCACTAGCTATTACTTCACGCACCCGAGATAGGATTTCGGATGCACTACGCGAGTTTCATGATCACAAACAAGCTATCCTTGATGCTGGGCTTCGTAGGGGCAAGAAAACGGTCCTCAAGCACTTTCAGATCCCGAAGCTGGAGCTTTTACAAAGCGTCGTCCCGAGTATTTCACGGGTTGGTTGTTTACTTCAGTGGTCAGCGGACACCACCGAACACGCGCATATCGAAGTTATAAAGGACCCTGCTTCAATGACGAACCACCATGACTACGATGCGCAGGTATGCCGGGCCCTTGATCGCGATGAGAGGTGTCGATTATTCCATACAGCGATACGCCTTCAAGCGACAACCAATAACCACGATGATACCGCCCTCGATAACGACAACAGAGGCGAATATGAATATGAAGACGCTGACAACATTGTCTCGGAAAACGTTCTGCGCGACATTTGGTCTACAAATCGGCAATCTACCAACTTCTTCAAGGTCGCTCATCAAGCATCCAATAAGCTTCCTCCCCGTACTATCGTTTCGGGGTCTAGTGCTATTCACCTTAACGTTGAACCTGTACATCGTCGCCAATCCATCGACGCAGTTGCAGAGCAATTTGGACTTCCAGATCTCCGCGCTGCATTAGCCGACTACGTAAAGGGCGAGAGGCGGCCAAGTCAAAAGAAATTTCACACTTTTGGTGGCGCGAGACAGCCAGCTGTGGATACAGATCTCCCCTTCTCTGATCTTCAGATCTGGCATAAGGTCCGCATTCAACAGAAGTCCTATCACGATCCGAGTGAGTTGGGCTCGGTGTTCACCGTCAATGCTCACCCACCCGACGTGGATCAAACTTGGAAATTCGGCCGGTATGATGCTGCCATCCTACAGGTGGATCAGGCCCACCAATGGCCATTGAGTGGTCTGACTGGTATGCTTTTATTTTTCTGAAGAAAACTATCTTAACTCATAAACTCAGGACATTCTGTTGTTCTCGTTCGTCTTATCATGTGCCCCGCATGTCCCAGACGGGGCCATACACCTTGGGCAAGTCGCGCTCTCGTGTATGCAGAAAGGCTGGATGTTGTGCCCCAACGCGGTAACGAGACGGAATCCACTACAGGTCTCCATGTGCTTCGGAGAGCAAAACGAGCATCAGGCGAGAATATAGGGTCCGTTTTTCCGTTAGATCAGCTCAGGTCGTATGTGCACATTGTTCCACGGTTTGGTCGCGTTGCAGACATCCGCCTTACTCATTCGAATAGCATTTATGGTTCACGTACTTTTCTTCTTAATAAGTACTTCGACAAGGATTTTTTTTATGCTATCTCTAGAGTCTTGTAGTATATTAATATTGTGTAGCGTTGGTGTAGCGGGCGATATGCCGTTGATATGCCGTGGGCAGTTTTGTCTCGTGACTCATGCAGTATTACTCATATGTATTCCCGAAGTTAGTAAGCCGCGACCTAGGAAAAAAAAAAACAAGCTTTGACCAATTATGATAGTAACTCACTCAATCATCCATTCATGATCCTGGGTATTACTACGTCGTCCTACGCGTGCTGCATGTCCGGTATCAGCGCCGTTCTGGATCCTCGAGAAGTTTATCGAGCCTACTTCACTCCCTTCAAGTTGCGAATGCCCTCGTCGGAATCCAAGGCGCCGCGGCTTCGTCCGATCTTGGCAGGCACTGGCATTGGTTGGTAACGTGCTAACAATATTAATTGTTTCATAGGACCGAATAGGGAACGGCGTTGCAATTGCCAGTCGCGACCAGCACCATACTTAGTGGCACCCCACACACCAAGCACACCTCCCTGGTGTGCTGATCGTATATATGCGTGTTGAATCAATACTTTTTATCCTCAATATCGTATCATGAATATTCCGAGGTCAACTACGGCACGAGAGCGAAATGGAGCTGGAATCTAACCTAAAGTAGGTTCTCCAACTTCCTCGGCGGGAACATTTTGAAAACCTCAACCTTTCTTCTGTTCTCTACACGCGCAGGCTCTCCGGTCCCGATGCGTGGAGCTACAAGTGCAGAGCGCACCGACAAGTTGTTCGAGGAAGCGATGGAACGAAAATCCTGCAAGGAAATACAAGTCAAAATTTTGGTCCATCTTGTGAGTTCCTGTCAGGCATCCATTATGATCTACTTCTGAGCCAACGAAAAGGGGTGGGAGCGTCTCAAATTGTTGTGTATTCAAGACATATCGACGGTTGAAGGTTAAGGTCACGATTCCGCCGGTTATAAGCAGTATGAGCGCATCCAGCGTACATTGCTTTTGCTCCTAGACTTAATGTCTGTTCTGATTACCTGACAGTCTGGTTTGATCCTGGGTGTGAAGCCTTGGTGTTCGCCCCAGAGGGTTTGACTCTGTTCGTCTGTAGATTCTATCCTCAGTTCGATGTATTCAGCGTAACATCTACAGGTGTGATGGTGACCGTCGTGTCATCTCTCGTGAAGCCAGTGCATACGAGATAGTCATTGAATTGTTACTGCAGCGTGAGATACAAAAAGACTCCTATGGATGGTTATCTGATGCTCCTCCAAGGTTACAGCGTTTTAGTCAGTATTACCGAGCCGAGTACACAACAAGAGACCGAAATTGTGGCCTACTTAAGCCGGTCTGATAGTACGTTACCCGGAACACAGAGTGACTTGTTTACAAGCTCAATGTTTCTAGTGGTTGGAGCAGGTGATCACAGCTTCTGATTCATGAGCAACCAGAGGCCATGACCGACGACGACGACAACCCTCCAACCAAGCATGAAGGTCATCTCATCTCTATCACTTCAACCCCAGTTGCCACTCCCTCTCCGCGTTCAACCTCCAGAGCGCTATCTCCTTCACCCCCTCGTCGCTTGGCCACACTAAGCCACGTGTGCTGGCCCGGTGAGTGGCTTGCTTCATTCCGCATAGTTATTTCTATCACTCTAGCGCTCGTTTCCTCCATGTCATCACTTTCTGAATACCCTTTCCTTGACTTGCCCCATATTCGTTTTAGCCTCTCAGCCACACGTGCTGCCCGACCATCGCAGCCCCTTTGTTCTTGCCCTTTAGTAATCCCTAATGGGTCGGTCAATTTATTCATTTATCCTCTGCAGTCCACTGGCACCGACGATGCTCGAGAACTTCTCACGCACAATTCGCATCTACGCCCCGACCTCCATTCCTGTTTTTACTGCGGTTCCCCCTCCACACCGTGTTTCTAGGGCTTTTTGAATCGGAAAATTCATCGATACCAATGTGGGACGCTCACCCTCTCATTCTCCGGAACAAGAGAGTCGCGGTGACTTTATAATCTGTACCTTTGGACTGGACGACGTTAGTAATCCGGGCCCACGTTGGACAATAACATCCCACCCTTTGCCGGAGGGCAAGACGGTGCCGAGA
The DNA here is from genome assembly GCA_038091915.1 of Leccinum griseonigrum. NCBI lineage: Eukaryota > Fungi > Basidiomycota > Agaricomycetes > Boletales > Boletaceae > Leccinum > Leccinum griseonigrum. The sequence goes on along the minus strand of JBBPPI010000046.1, from coordinate 27,635 downwards.
ATCCTATTGACCCCTCTATTATTGCGGAAGCCTCACGGAAGGCAACGATTTCTGTACTGCAACCCGGAGACCACGTTGAGGTCTTTGAGGGAGAACAAGCCGGTTGATCTGATAAACCAAGAGATCATTTGAGATGGCCAAAAAATCGACGTTCCAGCTCGCAGCGTGCGCAAGCGATTGAAACTGACCACGAAACTGGTCCAGTTCTGACAACGTAGTCACGTTCCTCTTTGGTATGTCAATGCAGGAGGCAGGTCTCCCGTTTGCGGTGATACTCCATGCTTACATTACTTTCATTCAGGATTCTGTTTTCTCAAAGGATCTTCGAGAGGCTGCAGAAGTGGATATCGGCACGAACACTGCGGGCAACGAATTGCATGATCTGATTCAACTTGAGTAAGTACCCAATTCGTCTACGACTTTTTTGTTCCTAACGGCACCTTAGTTTGCCAACCGTGAGAGTCGTCTCAGTGCTCGATCACGGCTTGTCCAGCCTCAGCAGATATCTATGTGCAGGGATTCCAATCGTGCAATAGCAACTGACTCGGAGGATCACGAGCTCCGAGTCAATGACAATGTCCGAGAAGTAGATGGAGAGGTTCGTCTACACTAGACATTTGGCGACTCTTTCTGAGGTGTTCTTAGGGTCGCAAAGGCAGAGTGCTTCATATTCATCAATCCTTTTTGACTGGCCCTTTGTCGGTTAAGCGCTGGGCGCGCCAATCGCCGAGACAGCCCGTTTGGGGTGCGAGAGGTTCCCTGATCGATGCACTAGAAGTGAACACTGTCGTTATTGGTTCAGAGTACAGGGACGATGACGGCGAATCCAAGTGTTGCCGAGGAAGATAACGTTCTGTGGTCTCGTTGGGAAATTTTACCTCAACCGCATTCGAAACCTCGGTAAGGTTCTTCTTTGCATTACATGATATCGTGGCTGATCTCGAACGTGCGTACTTTACCCATCGGCTTTACAGACGTGTACTCTTTCTCGTCCATTTCTCCGGGTTCCAAATGTGGGATTGCACCCATTTGGCCTCTGCATCGGAGGCTTTGAATTTCTGTGGTCTCTTATGCTTATGGGGGCACCATGTTGCCTTTGCTGGTGTTCTTCCGCTACCCCTGGTAGATGCTGGCCAACTCACGACTGATTGGCGTAGTGTGAGTCGCTTTAATTATTTGCTCGTCCCTTTGTTCACTCGGATCATCTCTATAGTTCCAAGACACGAGGTCAATCTTCGATACTTATTTCTTCTTTGCGTTCCCGTGAAATGGTGAAGCAGCTTCCGTTCCACGATGTGTCATCTTTTGCTTCGAGTAACCATTATACTGCGACCCCAAAAACAGCATTCATATCGGTGAATCACACGCCCACTCTTCACGTTCTTTCCTTGACATATTAACCATGTTAGCAAGTATTTGCTTACAATCGTGCATCGGGCCATAAACCAAATACAAACGATATCATATAACTATCAGGCATAGACACACATGATTTGGACGACGTCTCGATCTCGCACGACCCCGATCCCGTCTATTCCATATCCCGCCGTCTTCTCGCGTTTGCAGCGCAACCACTTCTTCCGGAATCACCGCACCGCACTACCACACTGCAACCGCGCAGTCATGTACGCGCTTCCTCGACCCCCTTTGGTATATCTCAGGCAGACCTAGAAAACGTCGCCATCAAAGTTGGTTCCATCCTCCTGAGCGGCGTGAAATCGCTCACTGGGATGGCCTATAACGTCGCAGCCGAGTACGCAAGGTCGCGTTCTTCTCCTTCTGGCGTGCCGCCTGCGACCGGGGGGGACCGACAGCCCCTTCCAACGTCCCTGATGAGCGGTGTCAGCAATCTTTTCGCGCAGCGCGCCGGCGGCGAGCAGTGGGAATCACGAGGGTCATCGCCGAGGTGCGACGGCGACTGGGGAGATGACGCCTTCGAGTGACTTCGACGATGGCCGCGATGCTTGGCCGGCACAAAACGCGTCCGCACCTGGTGCTGATTCTTAGTAACGTCAGAGTCATTGATCTGGGACCGTTCATCTTGAACGGTCGAACTTCGTCGCATCCCCAGGTCACCGAGTTCGTCGCCTCCAAGAATCAACTGATCAGCTACCTTGCGTTCACCTCCCTGGTTTCCACATACAAGAAGGGCTTTTTATACACCACAGCAACCAATGCCCCTCCGTTCCAGGGAGTTGAAGAAAAAGTTGCATCTGAATACTTCCATATCATCGGTGGTGCCTTGGTTGAAACCGACGGAAATGTGCTCTTGCGACACCGCTTGGCTACTTGATTTTCTTCCACGGAATTACGCAAGAGCATGTCCGTCGCACGCGAAATGGCAGACATGGACGCACAGGCACAGTGGTGTGCAGCCCTAATGAGGTCCCTAGCAGTCTGCGACGCAGACGCTGGAGCTCGAGCTACTAGGGTACTACTTCTCTTTATTCCTCCAAGCCGTCTTCCAATTCTTACGCTTCCGAACGCTAGTACTGATCCATCATCCATTCCTCCGATCACGAACCCTGTTTCAAGCATTACAACCACCCTGTCAACGTCAACGACAACACTCCGGTCAACTCCTGAACAATCGACCAATCTGGTAGCTCAAACCGCTACGACCACGCACATAGATGCGGCAACGCCGTCGTCGTCCACCACCTCCAATTCCACCACCGCCACCACCAATTACGGGTAGTGGCAACTCTCGCGTCGGAGCCATCGTTGACGCTACCGTCGGCGGGGTCGGCGCTATCACCATCATAGTTTCCTTGCCACTTGATCTATATCTGAAGACGGACCGCGAAGACGAATTCGACAATAACTTTGGCCCCGATCGTGTCGTAGAGCACAAAGTTAGGGGTGGCACGCTCCTGCATGTCGACTTCCTCGACAAAGTCGCCATTCCCGCCCCAGTCAACAGCGCGGGTAGCACTACCAATACCATCCGTCCTTCAAACCGACATGCTCCACAAGGTCTGTAGGATTTGGTCTATGCGTGAGAAGCGAAGTGGCGCACCTTTCTCTTGCCCACTTCGCATCCCCGCCGTCCGTAGCGTCCCGCTCCAGCGTAGTCATAGTTCCTCTCGTTATTTGCGCACCCGCGCACCACTCCCTCTCACAGGCTTCGTCCAGTTTTTTTCATACTTCAAATTTTGTCCGACGCTGCTCCACTCGAGCCTGTCGTTCGCAGCTCGCTCGCCCCGACAGCACAGAGTCCAGTTTCGGGGCGGGAAAGCCTCCGGCTTTTCGCCCAACCACGTACTAGTTTCACTGGCACATCTCCTGTATCTACCCTTACGCATTACGTATACTACACTCTTTCTTTGTCCGAGACGTCACGCAGCGCTCGTCAAAGATCCGCTACGACCATCCGGCCATTTACTTAAAGCACCGAACGCGTAGAAACCCACCTGGTTGCTCACGTGCTAAATGCCTCGGATGGGCGTGCGCCATCCCATCTGCTACCATGATTGCGGCCGTGGCGAAGGCAACCACCTCCTTTGGACCTACGCTCACTGGTATGCCCTCAATGAGCAGTCAAGCGGTATCGTTTCGACAGGCTATTACACGGATTTAAAACTACTTCACTCTCCCGACCACTATCCCACGACCTTCGCCGGTGTGGTCGGAACGAGCCTCTCCGCGCATGCATGAACTCGATGGATGTCGAGGACGAAAAAGCTTGTCTGGCCAGGTGCCGCCTCCACTCGTACCCCGACAGTTTCAATTCGTACACCATCGATGTATCAAGCCCACTTGGACAAATACCGTGGCTTGGCACATCTGCAGACTCGGAGCTTCGTGCAGCTTGAATTGCTGATCCCGGTATAGGCTAGTCACTTCCTTGTTTCCACTCCTCTATTCATGAATGTCCATCGTCAGACCTCAAGACCGAGCATGCGCACTCAGAGAAATGATCAACAACGCCAGAAATACGGACTCGCTCGAATACCAGTTTCAGTGCATTCTTCCAGAGGACCTCGTTCTCCGAATTCACATCTGTTCTTCAGCACGCCTTTCGCAATATAAGCGGTCTAGTGCCAGAGACACTTGCCGAGGCATCTGCTGCCTTGGATGCCAACGTTGTCATGCCAAGCATTCGCAACTTCAAGGTATTGGTGGAGGTGGGTATGGTCGTCGCCACGTATTCTCAGAGTCATCGATGAATGGTGACCATACTGATATTTGGGCCTTAATTTTAGATTTTTTCTTTTTTTGCTTTGGGGTCTCCTGCTCAACGCGAACTGCGCAACAACTATGGAAAGATGGGCTTGTATTGGGCCCGCATAGCCCCGACTTCAAGAATCCGCAAGCGTACTCTGACTTAATCACCCCGCAGACAAGGTTTGAGCATGCACGATCGCAATGTTCTCTTCTCAGCTTCTCCTTAGGTGGTCTCGTGCGTGGCCTATAGTATGATCCGTGGATTTGCCGAACGTTCAATTCATTTGGTGAATGGCTTGTTCTCTCCGCACTTGACTGTTGCAGGATCTTGCTGCCAATGGGATCCAAGCCCTCAAGGTGTGTGTGTTCACTTTCGGTCCAGATGAAGTCCAAAACATTTTGTCGTCTTGCAACATTTTATAGGCACTTCCCATCGCAAAGCTCTTCTGCCGCCGATCGATGAACTTTTCAATGAAAGAATTATACTAGGCAACGATGTTGGCAACCAGGAGGCCCTTTGGTAGGTCATTGATCCCTTTGTTATGCACGTCACTGACGTGATCTGTAGCTCTTCGGCGTATGCTGCCATTAATTGTCTTGTTCACCACATGCGCACCGGTCTTTCAGCCGATCAGCTCGCGGGGGTCGCAAGCATGCTCTGTATGCTTTTTCGTCAAAAGGATGTCTGGTCTTATCCCGCTTTCGCGACCCCGGCCCTCCCCCGCCTGGGCGCCCGACAAGCAGGTCCTCATCTCTATGGAAGAGATCTTCCTCGACCTCACTCAAACGTTTGGTTTCCAGCGCGACTCCATGCGCAACATGGTCCATGTATCCTCTGTTGGGGTGAAGCAGGAAGTGTCTGTTTCGTCCCAGAACACCTGTCCTTCATTTTGAAATGTGCAAATGACTACTACCGCAGCCCAGAGTGCCAGAATTCTATTGAGCCAGGAGGCCTCGAGACCATACTAAAACCTTTACAAGTCCATACACGACCAGGGCTACGAGGTCGTCGACGGAAAGTTCGTCAGAAGGGAGCGAGATCACCACCAGATCATCGGTTGCGACAACATCAATCGGCTCTTATAGTATCCAGATTGCCTCGCCCGCCTCATCGCGCTCGTTAACAACGTGCGTCCTCACCCCCTTTCATCTCTTTCCCCGCAGTTTCACTGGTGTTCAATCTCGCTTAGTCGACATATCTCCCACCAAACGCCACGTGAACCTCTGACTCGTCAATTGGAACAGAGTCTTCTTCAAGACCTATTACGAGAAGCGCTCCACCGCACTTCTCCTCGTCAATTTCAACCGCGCCCGTGTCATCCATGTCTTGCTCTACTGGTTCTATACCGCCTTCCAACTCCCTCAAGATCAACGTTCCTCCCCACAAGCAGTTCCTCTCTCCCGCCATGACCACCTTCATCATGGTCTTCGGCACCCTCAGCGAGTTCGTGTACATTTCCACCACCTGGAAAAACGCCTCCCACCTCACCACCCGCTTCATCTTCCTTCTCGACATCCTCACATTGACGGGCGGCCCAACTGTCTATCCGTCGCCACCTGTAAATTTCCACCGCCTGGAAAAACGCCTTCCACCCCACCACCCGCTTCATCTTCCTTCTCGTCATCCTCGCATTGACAGGCGGCTGTCTATGGACGGGTGGGTGTCTCCAGCCTGTCAATTGGGTCCAGGAGTACCCGTAGGGCTGTGGTATGCAAAGGTGCTCGTCTCTCGAATATGGAACGCCATCATTATCTTGCCAAACATGGACCCAGACAAACTTTCGGGGGTCAAGCGAGCGTCTGCTCCCGCTTCCTCCTTCACTTGCACCATGGACAACATACCGCAGCTTGGCACGGCTGTAGACTTAGAGCCTCGTGCAGCTCGAATTGCTGATCCCGGTATATGTTAGTGCCACATTCCTCTCTTCCACTCTCCATCTATTCACCTGTCTCCATCCTCAGACCTCAAGACCAAGCATACTGTAGCATGTGAACTCAGAGAAAGATCGACACCATCAGAGACACAGATTCCGCGCGCGTATTTCCACAGATGATCCTTGTTCTTCTCGAAATCCTTCGCTCTGGCGAGCCTGTTTATCATAAAGACTCGCTCGAATACCAGTTTCGGCGCGTTCTTCTAGAGGTCCTCCATCGCATCCCATTCAACGATTCAGTTCAGCCTCTCCCACTCCCTCTTCTTTGCGGCATCCTTCACATACTCTGCCATGATAACGAAGAAAATGGCGTCACTTCTTGTAAGATCATCATCATCATCGATTTGCTTTGATCATTCAGAGCTCTCTCCGAAGAACTTGTCTCCGAATTCTTGTCTGTTCTTCAGGACGTTTTCCGCAACATAAGTGTGGTCTGGTGCAGGAAACTCTTGCTGAAAATTCCGCCATCTTGGATTCGAACGTCGTCGTGCCCAGCATTCGCAGCTTCAAGGTACTGGCAGAAATGGGCATGGTCGTTGTCACGTTTTCTCAAAGTCATTGACTACGCCCAAGAAAATTTGAGATTGTAATGATTTACACTCGTAATCTGCCCACGGACCTGACACGACCAACGCAGCTCCTCTGCCATCACGTTGCTCTGGACAAGGGTTTGTTCTACCGCCGGGACGTCTTCTCTGGGTCTCTCATGTTATTTGAAGACTGATATGCATCCTGGGGAACGAAACGAAGACGTTCTTCCTGCGCTCACCGTCTCACCAATCATTCTTGTTTAGGCTCGAGCTTGTGGAGGACGTCAAAAGGATACCATCCGTTGCGCTTGGCATTACATCACCTCTGAGGACGCAACGTCAAACAGACCGCATACCTTTTGACTGCCGGATTCTTCGAGGTATCCGACACCCCACAGAATTCCATCCTTCGCGCTTGGACTGGCCTGCTTCTTCCTGCGTATACTGAGAATAAATTACTCGGAGGTTTCTTGCGGAAGAGGGAAATGGTTTTAACCAGATCATCACGATTTCCTCTTCTTCTCGTTCGGCAGCCACATCTCTTCTATCTGGTTCGTGCTCTGTTCATCCCTCACATGGTGAATTCCTTGAACAAGTTGGGCCTTTCCGGCACAGCGTCGGTAGAGTCCCGCGGCTTGTCCATCGATATCTCGCAAGTCATTTTCAACTGGGAACAACATGGTGAGGATACCCAACTTTTCAATTGGGAACAACATGGTGAGGATACCCAACCTCCATGCGTCCCCGGCTTATTTAACCGCTTTCGATTTAGTCAGCCTTCGAGCGGGACTCCGAGTCTTTGCCGGAAATAATATACGCGGAAGCTCATAGTCTTCAACAGGTCAACCAGGCGTGCATGCAAAGGTCTCGCCGGTGTCTACCCTAGCCGAGGTGTCACGCTGGTGCCCACTGGCATCGAGGAAATGGCCAGCCTTTTGCAAATCAAGAAACAAGATTTGAACGAAGCTGTTGCTGGTGCATCCTCAACGCTGCCTCCATAGCGGTTCTTCAATTACGAAGAAGTGGTAAAGGTACATATGATATGGCTTCAAACTCTTGGCGCTACAACTGGACGACGTTAATCCCACGCTTTACCCCGGGGCAAGACGGCACCGAGAACGAGAATCCGGTCCTATTGACCTCTCTATCAATGTAGAAGCCTCACGTAACCCGGAAACCACGTTGAGGTCTCTGAGGGAGAACAAACTGGTGTACATGATGTCGTTGATTCGATAAACCAAGAGGTCATCGACGGCCAAAATCGACGTTCCAGCTCGCAGTGTCTACAAGCGATTCAAACTGACCACGAAACTGGTCCTGTTTCTGACAACGTAGTCACCTTCCTCTTCGGTATGTCAATGCAAATGCAGGAAGTAGGTCTCCCGTTTGCGGTGATACTCCATGCTTACATTACTTTCATTTAGGTTTATGTTTTCTCAAAGGATCTTCGAGAGGCTGCCGAGGTGGATTCCGGCACGAACACTGTCACGGCGGGGCAACCACGAATTGCATGATCTGGTTCAACTTGAGTAAGTACCCAATTCGTCTACGACTTTTCTGTTCCTAATGGCACCTTAGTCTACCAACCGTAGGAGTCGTCTTCAAAACCGAACGAGATTCTTAGTGCTCGATCACGGCTTGTCCAGCCTCAGCAGATATCTATGTGCAGGTATTTCAATCGTGCAATAGCAACTGATTCGGTGGGGTCACGAGCTCCGGATCAATGACAATGTCCGAGAAGTGGATGGAGAGGTTCGTCCACACTAGACATTCGGCGACTCTTTCTGAGTGTTCTTAGGGTCGCAAAGGCAGAGTGCTTCATATTCATCAATCCTTTTTTTTACTTTCCTGCACATCCGTGAGATTCCTGAAAACGGTGGTGTCCCGCTTCACTGGCAGCAAAAAAAAAAAAAAAAAAAATAGTGAGACAGGGTACGGGTCCTTGGTAAGTAAGATGAACTCACGTGTAGCTGGCGGTGCAACGACAGGAGACATGGCTGGCTCTGTTATGGATCGCGTCCCTCGAGACACAGCCATTGGTGCCTTTGTCGCTGTCGTGAGAGGGTTAACAACATGGTGAGGATACCAAACCTCCACGCGTCCCCGGCTTAACCGCTTTCGATTTAGTCAGCCTTCGAGCGGGACTCCGAGTCTTTGCCGAAAATAATATACGCGGAAGCTCGTAGTCTTCAACAGGAAGGTTAACCAGGCGTGCATGCAAAGGTCTCGTCGGTGTCTACCCTAGCCGAGGTGTCACGCTGGTGCCCACTGGCATCGAGGAAACGGCCAGCCTTTTGCAAATGCAGAAACAAGACTTGAACGAAGCTGTTGCTGGTGCATCCTTGACGCAGCCTCCACAGCGGTTCTTCAATTACGAAGAAGTGGTAAAGGTATATATGACGTTGGACCAAATCCCATGCTTTACCCGGGGGCACCGAGAACGACAATCCTATTGACCTCTCTATTATTGTGGAAGCCTCACGTAAGGCAACAATCTCTGTACTGCAACCCGGAAACCACGTTGAGGTCTCTGAGGGAGAACAAACCGGTGTACATGATGTCGTTGATTCGATAAACCAAGAGGTCATCGACGGCCAAAATTGACGTTCCAGCTCGCAGCGTCCGCAAGCGATTCAAACCTGGTGACCACGAAACTGGTCCTGGCTGACAACATAGTCACGTTCCTCTTCGGTGTGTCAATGCAGGAGGTAGGTCTCCCGTTTGCGGTGATACTCCATGCTTACATTACTTTCATTTAGGTTTATGTTTTCTCAAAGGATCTTCGAGAGGCTGCCGAGGTGGATTCCGGCACAAACACTGTCACGGTGGGCAACTACGAATTGCATGATCTGGTTCAACTTGAGTAAGTACTCAATTCGTCTACAACTTTTCTGATCCTAATGGCACCTTAGTCTGCCAACCGTAGGAGTCGTCTTCAAAACCGAACGAGATTCTCGGTGCTCGATCACGCATGACGCTGGACCCACTTTCGAAGTTTAAGAACGCGTCAAGCCCATAGAGCTCCGTATGTCCAACATGGTGGCCGCCAAAGGTTTGTCAATAATATTGGCCCGTACTTACCCGTCTGACGATTCTGCGTAGCCATCAGCGATGCTGTTAGTACATCACTTGGGCCGAGAGGAATGGACAGAATGGTAGGTATCGACTTCTCGATCTCTTCTTCAAGATGCTTCAAAGTCATCGATTGAAATCATAGATTCAAACTTCCAAAGGAGAAGTGATCATCACGAACGACGGAGCAACAATCCTGCGGAGTATTCAAGCACTACATACAGCTGCTAAAATGGTAACACCGCGTCGATTGTTTGAAGTGACTACTTATACTATCTTCAGCTTGTTGACTTGTCCGTTGCTCAAGACGTAGAGGCAGGCGATGGCACGACCTCAGTTGTTGTCCTGGCACGAAGCCTTCTGGGCGCTGCAGAAAAGATGCTCGTAAAGGGAATGCACCCAACGATTGTCGCGGAATCTTTCCTCAAGGCTTCTGTCAAGGCTGTAGAGTACTTAAATAAAGCTAGTCTTCTCCGCGCAGCAAGCACATCGTTAAACTCCAAGGTATGTGTTGCCTCTTGATGATATTTCGGGTGTCTTATCGTTCTTGCAAAGATTGTCTCTCAGTACTCCTCGACGCTTGCACCCGTCACTGTTGCTGCGGTCACTCGTCTCGCGACGTCGCATTCATCAAGTGTGGACCTTCGGGACATAAGGGTAGTAAAGAAAGTGGACGGCTTGTCCAGCCTCGGCAGATATCCATGTGCAGGGATCCCAATCTTGCAATAGCAACTGGCTCGGAGAGGTCACGAGCTCCGGATCAATGACAATGTCCGAGAAGTGGATGGAGAGATTCGACCACACTAGACATTCGGCGGTGATTCTATTACCGAATTCGGTGAAGGGACCACTTTGCAAAGGGAACAAACTCTCCTTTTTCTCTCCTCTTCCTCTTCCTCGTCGTCGTCGAGCACGTCGAGCCCAAAGAATCGCGCAATCTACTCAACGGAAAGCCATCACTACGGCCAGGAAGCCCACAGAGCGACTGGGCTTGCCAGCCAGTAACGACACCCGAACGGCAACAAGAAAATTGAAGCTGGCGCCCACAATCGACACCTTCCACCACGACTGCAACGCGCAAGCAACCCACTCTAGCATTTTTTTCAGTCGATGCGATGAACAGCGATGCGACAGAAGCCGCTCTTGGTTTCCTCGGTCTCTCCCCTTACAACGCCCCCAACTCTCACCCACACCCACAACCACACTCTCATCACCACGTTGTTCACCCACATGGACCGTCTCTGACTTCGTCCAGTGTTGACATTGCCGTCTATCGAACAAGCATCCCCCCATGTCGTCCAGTGCCCGCTCCCCGCTCCACTCGTCCCTCTCAAACGGAAGCACCCATCACCAGCTCTGTCAGCAATAGCCGCGACGCCACCGCTCCCGAGCACTTCCAGAGACGCGTTGTCCGCCAAGTCCAGACAGCCTTCACATCCTCTAGCGACCTCTTCGACACCGCCAATCATATCATATCCAACCACCCCTCCCAAACCTGTCAACCAAATCCTTACCAGCGCCATCGCAGCGACTCCCTTAACAACGTCCGTTTTCCCCCACTCTCTCCACCTTTCTCCCTCCACAAACATCCCCGACGTCACAGCATTCCCTCGCGTCCCCCCTCTACCTCCCAGCATACCTCCTCCAGACTCGGACGCCATCTCGTGCATCTGTGGATTCACTTATGACGATGGTTTTTCCATCGCATGTGACGACTGTTCACGATGGTGCCATGGCATCGTTCAAGGGGGGAGGTACCTGAGATTTGGAAATGTTGGGTATGCGATCCCACGGTGGAGCGTTGATAAACAGCGCGCGGTCAAGACCCAAATAGGGAGGCTAAAGGCTATGCGCTTGAAGGCTTCACGGAGGGGCGGCTGGAGCAACACTTACCATCAATGGTACTGGCGGGAATTCAACGGTAGACGAGGTAATTGGTGGTGTGGCCAAGCCTTCTTCAAAGTGGAAGACGAGCCCGGGCGCAGAACGAAAATCGAGGAGGGGGAGTGCAGTGGCAGGCTCTTTCGATGGTTCTGGTTCGTCCAGGAAGAAGAAGGGAGCGACTATGCTCTCCCCTGCTGATCCCTTGTCTCCATCAATCCCCCCCCCCCCAAATCATCACATGACGCAACCACCTGCTGGTAGTTCCCGCATATCACATCCCAATGGCAATGCTACAACCGCTCCCAGCAGTCTACCCCTGGCGCCAATCACATTCCCTCCCGACATCTACCCGAATCCTTCCGTCCACACTCAATTGCTTTGTGTCGCAGAAGCCTGGAGAGGTGTCACCGCTCTCAATCCACCCTCACCACTCGTATACCCGCCACCAACGACCTACAATGATGGAGGATACATCAGGGTGGACTCTCAAGGGTGAATAGATTTTTTCTTTCTCTCTTTTTCTTTTTTTTTCTTTCATACATTTCACGGTCACTTTCGTTGTTTCATTTCGATGAAGGTTTCGCGCAGGCAACGATTGTGTTCTATCGCTCGCTTGCATTTATATGTATGCTAATCATAGTGCAGGTACCGAGATCGCTACGGGTTATTGTTATTCCATGTCTCCTCTAGACAACGCGACGCCGGTGATACTGGGAGAAAATATTGGGGATCTATACGTTCCCCGTACCGTGCTACGCACCGACCCATCCATGTCTTGCTCCCCTCTACATTCAGGCCCCCCAGCTCCAACATGTTCACCCGCTCACCTACGTCCCCTTCCCCGAGATTGCATGTTGCTTCGGACCCTGCGCCTTTCTCGCATACCTCTATTTATCCGTCACCACCTATATCCAATTACATGTCTCCCCCTGTATCTAGTTCATCCAATTCGCGTTCGCACGCCAAGTCACCCGTACACCCTCAACAAATACCACCTCGTCATCCATACAATACCTGCGACCACCCTTCAAGTTCTAGCTCCCTATACAGCTGCGATTATATCGTTTGCCACGTATCCGGCGGATCCACTTGACGGTTACACTCATCTAGGGATGGCAAGACCTCAGGTGAAGCTGGTCGGCGGCGGATGGGGTGTTGGGCTGGACACACGTGTGTTGGCCAAACGCTGTGGTGCGGCCCATCATTTGTGGTTGAACGAAGCGGGGGGAGAGTATGAAAGTGATGCGGATACGGCATAGGGAAGGGTGTGCGAAGGCGATTTCGGATGGTCGTGCCGTTTCCGACGATGATGGTCCGCCACAAAAGGTGAACAGTAGTTTTTTCCCTCCCTCCGATGTCGCGGATGCAAGAGCGACAAACGGACGATTCCTCCGACCAAGACGATCCTCGTTCCGGATCCGACTCTGATGCGGACCCGACGACTCTTTCTTTTGCACTATTTGCGGTACGGGACTTGAGAGCGGACGAGGAGATTGTTTTAGGCTGGGAGTGGGACGATGGACATGCGGTACATATGTTGCCTGCACTGATGGAGAGTCCCGGAATGTTTGCGTGAGTCCTCTGTCTTGCTTATTCTGCTTCTTGTGCAAACTTCTGTTGCTGACTTGGCTCTCCCTTCCATATGCGTGACCTCAGGCTACGTATCTACAGACCGGCACATCCTCACCATCTTCGCGCTCGGTTCACTTCGACTCTCCATGCTCTGACCAGTACGTTCACGACCTATGCTTGCGGCTCTTTGACCCGAGATTGTGCCTCCGTGTTATGGAGAGGGTGGTCGAGGGACGGTGGCCTTGGCCTGGAGGGGAGATGACGTCCGAAGGGGTCTCAGGGCGACTCGTCCGATGTGGATGGTACGAGCGAAGACTGCAACGACTGCGGAAAGTATGAACGTGGACGTGGACATGGATCAAGATGCGTGGATCGAAGTCAATGGGCGGACTCGGCGGGTCAAGAAACCCATGGTGATTACTAATGCTCTATTCTCAGCCTCTCCTTAGATGGTCTCGTATGTGACCTGCATGATCCGTGGATTTTGGCGAGCGCCTTATTCTTTCTGCACTCCGACTTCAAGCTTGTAAGGTGTGTGCGTTCACTTTCGGTCCAGACAAAATCCAACACAACACCCTAGGACCTTATGGTCGTCTTGCGACATTTCGTATGCACTCCCCGTCGCAAAGCTCTCCTGCCGTAGACTCTAGAAAAAAAATTCAACGAGATAATCCTACTTAGGTAAGGGTATCGGCAGCCAAGAGATCCTTCGATAGATTATGGGATGTTTGTCCTCTATGCCACTGACGCATTCTGTAGCCCATCGGCTTTATGATGTCATCGCTGATATTGTTCACTGTATCTGCGCATCGACCTTTCAGCCGATCAGCTCGCACGTGTCTCAAAACTTTATTCTTCATCCACAATCCTCACCTCGCAAGCACACTTCATACGCTTTTCGCAAAAATGATGTTTGGTCTGATCGAAAATATGCAAAGACACTCCCCAGAGGGCGGCCTGCATTTTCAGTGCTATGTTCGAGACTTGCGTGGACAGAGTAGATGCGATGGCGGATGTACTCCACGGTGCGTTCGAGCGCTTGGAGAAAGCAAAAGTTAGTGACGACTCGCTGTCTCCAGTCCTTCAAATTGAGAGAGCTCTCCCCGTGGCTGCTGTCGTTTACGCAGTGGAGAAGTCCGAAGTGGTGACACATGGTGAGCGATCACGCACGTTCCCCACATGCACTACTCCAGAGTTCCAATTGCTACTCCGCACGCTTCTGCACGGTTTCCGTGTGTGCCTCGTTGGCTTAATGAAATGCGAAGGACCGATTCCTGATGAAACGGTCATATTCCGCCTCTTCACTAACTGCATCAGGTGTATGGCTTTCACCACCGTCACTCAATAGTTTGCGGTTATTTCCCCAGCCAACTAACCTTTACTAGTGTCTTGTCTTGCGAATTTGATCATGGGCCTTTTCCCTTTGGCTGCAAAGACCACCAAACCGACCAATCACTTCCACTTGCTCAGAGGCCTCTTTCGCGCTATCAGCGGGGGTGGAAGGAAGTCTGAACTTTCGTGTAAAGAAGTCAGCCCTGCTGCTGGAGATGCTGGAATTCTTGAATCGCCAACTCCTTGCATTAGATGGAATGGGGAGGGATACGATAGTGGAACTTTGTCTCACTGTTCTGCTACGTCTTACTCACCTTCCATAGCTTATGCACCCGCTTGCACTTGCTTTGCGCGGAGCACCGAACCCCGTGTCTCAAGGTTTGCGCCTCCTCGAACTATGGATCGACAATTTGACACCAGATTTTTTCGACCCAATGCTCAGCACTGACGGAGGCTGGAGCTTTCGAGCCCAAACCCATAGTTCGGCAGGCAGTGCAAACCTGTATTGAGTTGCTCGTCGAGCTGACCGGCAAATCTGCTCATGATATCCTACTTCCTCACCGAGTTCGCATGTTCACCGCGATCTACACGAAGCCGCTACGCGCCCTGTCAGTCCCCCTCCAGATTGACATGATCGACGACGCCGTACGATTCTGTATCAGCTAGCCTTGACCCCACTTCCGGAGCTCGACAATGAGCTTCTCAGACTTCTGCACAAAACGCTCGCCTTGACCGATGTGGACGACCTGAATATGAATATCGGTCATGTCAATCTTCGTCAGACCTGGTTGGAAGTCATCAAGCTCCGGGTGGCTTGTATCAAGCCGTTGACTGCTTCTATGTGGATGGACCGGCTCCTTTGCCAACCAACCCAGATCGGACAGATGTAACGTTCTGTTTTTGCGAAATGGCTTGCTAATTAAGATATATATTCAAGGACTCGGATGACGAGCGTATACTTCAACTCGCTTTACTCGCCTCGCAAGAAGTGAAGGAAGTAGCACACAATAGGACTTCGGGTTGCGCTCACACATCCATCAGATTGCCTTCAGAAGGAGCTCTTCCAGACTGGCTTGTGGCCCAACTTCCCGATCACTTTCGCATCGTCGCAGATTCATGACTTCAAACTCTTGGCGCTACAACTGGACAACGTCAATCCCACGTTGGACCAAATCCCACGCTTTACCCGGGGGCAAGACGGCAGAGAATCCTATTGACCTCTCTATTATTGCGGGAGCATCACGAAAGGCAGCAATTTCTGTCACGGTACTGCAACCCGGAGACCACGTTGAGGTCTCTGAGGGAGAACAACAACCCGGTGTACATGGTGTCGTTGATTCGATAAACCAAGAGAGGTCATCGACGATATGTCAATGCAGGAGGTAGGTCTCCCGTTTGCGGCGATACTCCATGCTTACATTACTTTCGTTCAGGTTTCTGTTTTCTCAAAGGATCGTCGGGAGGCTGCCGAGGTGGATTCCGGCAAACACTGTGGGAAACTACGAGTTGCATGATCTGGATCAACTTGAGTAAGTACCCAATTCGTCAACGACTTTTCTGTTCCTAATGGCACCTTAGTCTGCCAACCGTAGGAGTCGTCTTCAAAACCGAACGAGATTCTTAGTGCTCAGCTATCAACACTACTCTCATGAGCGACGAGGCGTTTCCGATGTGGAGACCATCTCCTTCGCCGGAGGAATCCTGGACCGACGCCTCAGGTGCCAACGAGGACGGCGAGTGGCCCGTAAAGGCCATCGTAGGCGAAGAGATACGCCTCGACGGCACACCAAGGTGAGGCCCGCTATACCGCGATCGACCACACCCATCTCAGCGCGCCTTCACAGATACGAAGTACGTCCTCACCCATCACCCGTCTCTCGTACCATATTTCCCTGCTTACCACGATGTGTAGGTGAGGTGGGAGAACTGGCACCATTAAGGCGACGACTCGAACACGACTTGGCAAACGGACGACTTTTCAAAGACGATCTTCTTTCCATGGAAGCGTACACAGAAACGCCAACGTACCCATATCGCAAGTCTCTCCTTCGACATGAAAGTCCCGTGGCCAGACGATGCCATCCACGAGCGCCTCACCGAGCACCGCCGGCAGGTGTATGAAGAGAAACTGGAGAGGACGCGTCGCGCAGGTCCGATACGGACCAACGACTGGGACGCAGAAATTGAGAGCGCATATAGAAAACTGCAAGAACCCGAGAGGGGCGAATCGAGCTCAAACTCAGAATGAGGCGAAGCATTCAGGCTTCCACACCAGGGTCATTCTCTGGCGTCCCTGCTCAATGAACACCTTCGCGCTTGAGGGAGGGAACGTCTCCGACATTGACTGTTCCCTCGCATGATCTGTCTGTCTCTGCTGCACCTGCATCTAATCGGCACCGCGGCCAACCCCAGATTGGTAGCCCGTCCACATCATCACCCAGATCATCTCATCTGCGACAGCATCTTCGGCAATTTGGCGCAAAGGAAGAAAGGCATTGACTCCTAGTTCTGCTGGGTCTTCCAAGGAGCTTGAAACTGCACAGGCTATACTCCCTTCTGTCGTTATCTCTCAACCGACATTGTAAATACACTGCTCGCGCGTGTGGTATTCAATCTGATTCTGCGTGTTAGCCGAGGGTGTATCTCATCTGCATGGAACAAGGCGGCAAGAGAAGCCGGGGCTGCGATGGTTCGCATATGTCGTTGACGAGGACGTCCCACGTAACCTGCACAAGATTCGATACATGGAAAAAGGGTATGTTTTCAGGTATGTACACTTCCTATCGGTGTATAGCGTATTCAGATTATGCAGCCACCATGAACTGGAAGTGATTTTCAAAGCATCTCGTGGCGTATTCACGATGTGTGATTGCATGACTTGCTCTTGCCGAGACTTGTCCAATCTTTTTGACCTAAGGGACGAAGCTAGCATCTCTGCCTACTCAAAGGTAAATTTGTCGACTCGTCCGGAAGTACAGTTGAAAGACATGTGTACTACGGGTCTGTTCACATTTGAAGTCCCGCGAGGTGTCGATGTCATCGAATGCAACGTATCTCTTTGACCTCGATACGAGGTCACAAACTCGGAGAACCTGGGTGGGAAATACACCGTGGACTACTACTAGTGTGGTAAGTATTCTGTGATATGATCGTGATCATGAATTGACTTTGGCCAGGTAATTGGACGCGATTCGATCACGGCTTGTCCAGCCTCAGCAGATATCTATGTGCAGATATTTCAATCGTGCAATAGCAACTGATTCGGTGGGGTCACGAGCTCCGGATCAATGACAATGCCCGAGAAGTGGATGGAGAGGTTCGTCCACACTAGACATTCGGCGACTCTTTCTGAGTGTTCTTAGGGTCGCAAAGGCAGAGTGCTTCATATTCATCAATCCTTTTTTTTGCTTTCCTGCACATCAGTGAGATTACTGAAAACGGTGGTGTGTTTGTCACCCGTGCCCGGTCTCCCGCTTCACTGGCAGCAAAAAGAAATCCAGTGAGACAGGGTACAGATCCTTGGTAAGTAAGATGAACTCATGTAGCCGGCGGTGCAACGACAGGATACATGGCTGGCTCTGCTATGGGTCGCGTCCTTCGAGACACAGTCATTGGGTCGCAGAAAGGTTACCTTGGGAATCAACGGAAACATCGCCCGTGTTGAATTTCACATGGGATACGAGGTCATCACGATCGACAAGCAAAATCTCTACCGCAAATTGTACGTATCACATTATTAGAGCCTCGACGGCATAGTCATAGTTGATCACCTTATTCCTGCAGACCCAATGGAACACTAATCGATCCTTATCAATCGGGTGGTGGTCACATACCAAATCCGGGCACCAGCTTGGGGCTCTTCCAGTAGGACGTCTGGTGGGGACGGTGGCAAAACTCCTGCATGGATCGTGTCATCGCGCACACCCAACCCATCGCAGAATGACAGTAAAATGCCTGCGTGAAATGCGTCTTCACGGACTCCCGATGGGCCCATGCGAACTGTAGTGAACAGTGAAACGACGCCGACTGAGCTAATGATGGCGGGTGGAGTGCCTTGCCCTGTTGGGGTACAGGAACGTCTTGTAATAACCAGGATTTAAATCCTACTATGGAGAGTCACTCTTTTACGACAATCTGGAATTGATCTGTGAAATCTATAACGAACCACTGGCATCCATTCGGAGAAGTGACCTGACATCCCAGCTGTTCTTGCTTGGCACACACGCACTGGCACAAGACGCGAATTCTCCGGGAACGCTTCATCAGCAGCGTGGTTACAGTCTGACGGATCATCAATATAGTAGTATCCGACCTGAGATTGAAAAAAAAAACACGCCTTTCTTCTACTTATCTCGAGCCCCTTGACATCTGATCCTCAGGCTATTCAGAGACGACCCAAATGGTCAACTATACGCCTTCGGAGTCGTCCTTGACTGATTTAGTAACCTCGGAACCGCCTTCTGAACCCGACCACAGTGTTTTGCAGTCACTTCGCGGCAATCTTTCGCTCGCAAGCATCGTTCCAGCAACACCTGGGGCAGATTCTTTTTCACCCTCCCTTCCTTCCGATCCCATCCCAGTGTCCCATCGACAAGAACCACAGACGGAGCCACGCCGTCGAGGTCCACTCGTTCCTTACGTCGGCACTCCAAGCGCGGTTGGCGCTATCCGCAGATCGACCGCGCTTCCATGGCCAGTGGTGAGTTTTCCAGCCTGTTATTTACTGCCACTAAATGCGATACTTATCGAGCCTTAGAAAACCCTGGTTGGGGACAGCCTCGATTTGACAGACTCAGAGTTCGATGAAACTGATGCTCAGTTGGTACTCGAAGTTGCAAGGGCTCGCCGTGGTGTCACCCGCCTTATGCAGGACCTTGCTGAGGCCCACTGTACAGAGAGCATTGCCCTTGTCAATTTGTACAAACATCGGGCCGGAGATGCAAAGAAACGAAACGAGTTTGCCGAGTTCGACCTGGGTCTCGCGCGAGACGCCATAACAAGTAGAAACTCCAATCCTTCCCAGGCTACTATGTCAGTCATACGCAGGCCAAATGCGAAGCGTCCTCGTTTTTCCAGCCCAAGCAATCGTCAGTCTGGTAGTAAGCGTTTTTGCACACTTGTTGACATTTGTCTTGTCACTGATTTGGCGTTTTGTAGTAGTAGCTTATCTGCCATCAGGCTCCCCGGAGGTATAAATCGACGTCGCATCGTGCTGCTTTCCTCGTGTTAGATGTATAGTGTATACCCATGCTTATATTCAGTGTTGACACCGTCGTTTTCCTTGTGATCTGTTCCCTTTGAACACATGCAAGTTGCGTAATAATGGCACCATCCTACTAGATGCAACTAGTAGACTATGACTATGCCCTAACCTCGCGGGTGTTACTATACCCGGTGTGGGTATGTCCCGCTCCTTGTTCTCTCCGTCTCCCTCGCCCACACGGACGACAGCACACATACGTGCCACCACGACATGACGACGAGGACGTGACGAAAACAAGACAGCGAGACGAGGACGAGGACGAGGACACGGAGAAAACGAAGTCAGCAAGACGAGCACGAAGACGGTGATATGGCGAGGAGGAGCACGAGATAACAGAGACGTCCTTTACCCCACCATCCTCGTCTAGTCGGACCCCGACCCACGGGTTCTCTCGCTCCAGCGTGCGGAAGCGACCACACGACGTGCACGATCGTGCGCATTGTGCCCTCCTTACCGTTTCCTTGCCATCGTCTCGCCCATTCACCCCCGGGACCGACCGCTCGCTCCTGCATATCACCCTCGTGTTGCTGTCGCCGATACCGTTGCTATCACCCTAAGGCCCGAGCAGCCAGGACCCCTTCAGCGGCGCGTTGTCATATCGTCCGCCTCACGAGTTGTCATTCGAGGTGTAGACATAGGAATTCTACTCGTCGTCACCCCACCCTCTCGCTCTTTCCCTCGCCCACACGAAAGCAACAACGGTACGGTACAAGTTGGAGGGTGTGCCACACGACATGACGAAGACGACAAGGAACAACGGCGACAAGACGACAAAATGATGAAGACAACTTGAAGTCCTCAGGCTTCCATACCATCCTTGTTCCCCTCGTCCTCTCGCCCCAGCAGATTGTGCGCATTGTGGATTTGCTCTTGCGTGTTGCTCTCGTTGTTGTGGTTGCCGTTCGCACGCATTCACCACCGGTCCCCTTGCTCAGGCTCCTGCATCCCGCCCTCGTCTCGCCCTTGCTTGCCATTGCGCATGCCCTCACGTCATCCGTTGCTGATGCAGGAACGACCACACAATGCGCACAATTGTTCGTGTTGTGCAGTCGTTCCTGCATCGTTCATATTGTCACTCTATCTACTACCGTGACACTTCCTGCATACCCGCATCAGTGCCATACGGCCCATACTACCCTGTTGGCTGCTGTAATTCGTCTCGCGTTTGTAGTTACTGTGATGCTCGTGAATTTATCAGCCTGTGATGTAATAATCCCTTGTCGTGCCGAGTACCTGTGCAGTGCAGGTGATGCAAGATCTGTCAAAATCTGAATTGCCGATCCATTGTAGGACTGTCACCACTTAATATAATGTCACGGGATGTGACTCGATGCTTCTGTGAGTCTAGAACCCTGAGTGGCTGTGATGCAGTGTGAAACACTATGAAATACTGCGGTCATGCTGTAATAAGCTAAGTGGCTATGTCACCGTGCCAAAATTAGGGATTTGCTGATGTCATTGGCCGATCATTTCAGTACGTCGAATTACGGAGCGCGGTTTGCAGGTGCCACTCTGGCAGTACACCGACTAGGACCAGTTCATGATGCCGCCTGAGACAATGAGACAATGTTGGAGTGGTTGGCTACTGGGCGCACTCCTCGGTTTTGGGTTTCCCAACCTTGAAGGGCATGGATTTGGTGCGCATTTTCACGAAGCGTTGCCATTTAGAGTTGGACGTGGCACAAAATGTGACGACTTTCAGAGAGAGCGCGATGGTCATATAGACCTACGTATGGGCCGATTCTGATTATCACTCTGTAAATCACCATAGCTGCAAACAAACCTCAGTATTTTTCGAGGGACAGAGAGAAAGAAAAGACACCCTCACATCACCAAATTCGATCTCTCCCATCAACATCGTCGCGTCCTTGCTTGCTGTCAAAAGTGTTTGTCGGATTATGCGTAAGCGACAAGGCGCATGCCAAACAAAGAGAGAGAGAGAGACTTACCGATGGACTCTTCTGGATGGAAATTGACCACCATCACGATTGATTCCCTTACGCCCAGGAAGCTATACCAACGCGCATACATTAGTTCTAAGAAAGACACCACAGGGACGGACGCACCCGGTATGACTCGGAACTGCCCGTTCACGCTCTGGACTTCCCAAACACACGCCAACCGATCCGCCCCGCTGATCACCACCGGCTTGTCACATCATCATCTCTGCTCCACGCCCCCTTGAGCAGCATGTTTCGAAATTAGCCAATGCCCTGGAGGACGGCGCCGAGAGCTCCGCAAAACGAGGTATGATACATTGACACTGTAGAGTGGAACAAGTCCAGGTATCCGGGGTGTTGGTGAATTTCTGAGTGCAAGATGATACAGAGCAAAAGGACTGCTAGACACCGCCATGGAAAAGTTGCGCATAGTAAACTACCTCGATACGTCACATCGGTCACACCAACGACAGTCACTGATCAATCTCCGCTCTTTCGAGTAATTGGTTTTCCACCAGTTTGAAAACGTGCTACGAAACGATAATTTTGATTTTGAACAATGACAATGTGCAACGGATCAGATAGATATTTATTGTTGCCATTTGTCTTAAATATGCCTGATGAATGACGGCCTTCCCGACTGATGAACAAACTCCGAATTCGTACTGCGAGACCCGCAGGAGACAGCGGGTTGTCTGATCGTTATCGTTATCATGAGAGTGTGCGTGACTTTTGAGGGCTAGTCTTGAAGTTTTGAAGTTTTGAAGTTTTGAAGTTTTGAAATATCTCGTTTCGCTTTCGCCGTCAGTGCTTCTCGAAAGTTGAACGTCGAACTTGGGGAATTATGACAAACCCAGGTTTTCGAGAGAATTATTAGTGGACGGACACAGTGAATTTGTTTGGCGCGGTGGGCAATTCCACTGTGTCACCACCCTGAATCATGGGCGCCACGATGCCAAGGTTCCGAGTGGAAGATGCCGAACTTCACTTCAGAGTGATGTGCCTAAGCGTTACTGTTCTACAAAGGTAGAAAGTTGTAGGAGGGGGGCCTTTCGAGCCCAGGTTCTAGCTTGGAAGCTTGAAAGCTTGGACGGTACTGTGTTTTCTGGTTGGGGCTCCTCAAGTCGCGAGGTCAAGCATTCAATTTCATTGTAAACCGGAGGTTATGAGTGGTGGGATAAATGGTTGACCAATTGAAGGACTCGATAGCTGTATCGTTTGACGGTCTTGACCGATTGCCATGAGAACATTGGCAATGGGCACACAAAGACGGGGTCACTGAGACAGACGCTGTGGAAGTTTCTCAATGCAATGCAGTTGTGCAATTCGCGCTCTGTCTCAGCCTATGATACCCGTTTGCACTATCAAAAACTGCGCGGCCGCTCGGAGTCGTACGGGAAACCTTAGAATGATATCAAATTAATATGCACTGAATATGATTCACTGAGAAGTCGAGACATACATTTTGAGCTTGGGCTGCTTGAGAGGCCAACTTGTAGAGGACATTCACGAGACTCTGTAACGCCTCCTGGGACCCGCGATTCATATGTCGGATCCGACGTCGACTGATACGTCCCCGTGCGGCGTTCGAATTCGAAGCGGAACGGAGATCATGTATGAAGGTCTGGGGGAGTGAAAGAGGGCGAGAGAAAGAAGGATCCATGCGGGGAGCGCGCGAGGGAAAAATCCAGTGTCGGTGTGTTCCCTGAGCGTGTATACTTCTTCATTCTTGCGTACGCCATGTACCTGTGCGTCGGGCGCGTCCGTTGAGCTTTTTTACTGTAAGACAATATATATATATAAAGAAGGAAAAGGAAAAGGAAAAGGAAGGCTACGCACATGAATCCCGTTCTCCAACGCGGATACGTACACATGCTGCCCGTCCGCGCTCCAACACACATACGTAACAGGATACCCGACCTCCCAAACCGCGACGCTCTGCTTGCCTCCCTCGCCCTCTACACCCCGGTCCGTCGTCCGGTCGAAGGCGTTAATGATCCCGCGGTGGGCACGAATCTTCTTCATGCGCTGCTGGTGGTGACATCCGTCAGACTCAGGACTTGGTTTGCGGAGACTGTGGAAAGCATTGCCAGTGGAGGTCGAGGATGGAGGCTTTGTGTGGGCTCGAGAGAAGGTCGTAGCTAGTGTTCGGGGGTGGGTCCGCCAGAAGACAGTCTGACACCAAAGAAAGAAAAAGAACATCAGTCACACCGCACGCGAGCGAGCAAGAGTGACACAGACACTTCTGTACGCCGAACACGCAGCATTGTTTTGCCCCGTAGGATCGAATCGGTAACATCTCTGTATGCGTTAATGCGTAGCTCGACAGAAGACATTGAGGCCTCCTAACCTCATCCCAAAAAATTCTCAGGAAGCGAGTGAAATATCTCCAATGACTATTGACTTTGTATCCCTGGAACAGACAGTGGCTTCCTTGATGTCCTCTGTCGCTCTCAGATGTTTGTAACGATGTCAGAGATGAATGGAGAGCAGAGTCAGCGACCTCCAACACGCGTGGTGGGCAACGATCCAGTATTTGGCGATCAAGGACAACTGTCGTCGGGCGCGCCCGTTGAGCCTTTTTTTTGGAAAAATAAAAAATAAAAAAAAAATAAAAGGCTACGCACATGAATTCACGCTCTGCTTGCTTCCCTCGCCCTCCCACGCCCTCATCGTTCCGTCGTCCGGTCGAAGGCGTTGATGATCCCGCGGTGGATGCGGATCTTCCTCATGTACTACCGATGGCGACGTCCGAACCAAACCCATTTCGTCTGCTGATATAAACGCCTGTTGATTTGACCAGTCATCGCAAAGCCAGTTACTGAAACGCATTGATCTGTAGGCTTATAAGTAAAGTGTTTGATCACAATAAAGCTACCGACTTGGAATCGCAGTTACTCTGTCCTAGATCAGGTTGTTCATCAAGATCTCGTTTGAGAGCAAAGGCACCATAACCGTTTGCGGCACTCCCTCCTTGTACGTTTGACGGAAACTTTACGAGAATCGATAAAATATCCGAATGCGTGTTGATAAGCACCGAACCCAGGCTCCCCGCGGCGAGGCAGAGAATCCCAAGATGCTATTCAATGATTGAATAAGTATCTCCGTATATAAGCACAGGATATTGATCTTCCAAGTACCCAAGTCATCGAGTTGATCACGAAAAACACTTTTCTTGCGCCTCGCTTTCGTACTTGATGAGAGCTTCCGGAACCGCACATCGAGAATGCGATCAATGGTTTTCCAAGCTAGAGGGATTTGACGTTCGGCAGGAATCAGGTAAGGACCAAGCGAAGCGTGATTTGAATTGACTGGAGCGAAGCTCAAGATCGATATCCGCACTGGGTTCGAATGGAATTGGTTGCTTCAGGTTCATCGACATTCATGGCTGTCTCGTCGAATACTGGTTCGTCTAGAAGCGAAACTTTGCAACCTTTGGCAACGAAGTACTTCAGCTTCGACAAGTTGGTTGAAACCAGCCACATATGAGGAACCCATTACGTCCGTCGATAGCTCCGATCTGTCCACTTCACCAAGTATTCTCCAGGACAATCGCTACAACGCCAACCAGTTTCTTTGTGATAGTAAGTTTTGCAAGGTCTGCATCCTCCAGTCTACATTCGGTGGATTGGGCAAGTGTCGATAATGCTCAAGTCGCCTGCACGAAAAGCCTATCTGAAGAGAAGCTCCCGGGAAGGCTGCAACGTTGTGTGATCCCTAGGCAAGGCGGCATCGTCGCCTTGCACAGTTTCAGAGGAAAGGCCGCCGGGAGGATGTTTGTTCGCAAGAGACGAGTTGGGTTCCAGAACCACTTCCAAGCATCCCATGTAAAAACCACCCTTCATGCACACCACAGGACACCTGAGGCTGCAACACCATCATTTCAGTTTGATGCAGGATAGATTTTGGGTATCCGAACCATCGAATCCAGTCTCCCAAACCTCGTATGTAGTAGACATCGTTTTCATCAGATTCGCCTTCATCATCCTTGGTCTACCGTTTCGTTTTTGCGCCCTCTCAATAGCTCATGAGGGGGACGCTTATGATAATTCTCGCAGATATCTGCGGAGACGGTGTACAGCGTCGACGAACAGAGAGGCAAGTGAGGGAGCGGCGTCGTTGGACGCACTAATGGGGTCGTCGCGCACTAGGCCCATGCACTGCATGAGAGGGCCCTGGGGTACCATGGTGGCGTGCGGGTCTGTTCGAAACGCGCATTGCTGGGTCACGACTCACAAGGCGAGAGGAGAGGGAGGTGCCGCTGAGCACGAAGAGCAATGGACGCGTGGCGTCGTCGTCGGAGCCACAAGAGCGCGCAAGTGATGATGGGGCTGATGGCGAGGTCGCACGAGCCGAGAGACGCGACGGGTGACGCTGTGAAGGTGTCGATAAGCTGGACAAGTGTGTCGAGACGGGTACCGACGGCGTATCGCGTCGAGGAGAAATCGAGGGTGAGGAAGTACTGCTCCAGATCGGGTAGCTGGCAGAGGACACGAGGATAGAATTGGAAGGGCCTCAGTTCGTGAGGGCGCTGACCGACCCAGTGAGATAGGTAGATGCTTTCTGTTCTCCGGCGTCAATACATAATACATAGTAAACGGCATCCAAATGCTGATCTACACACCTCCCAGAACAGTGGCGACATTGACAATGAACCCCGCCGATACTGTGGGTGCGCTGCTCGTTGCGCAAGAGCTGGAGACGGTCAATCCACCAGAGGTTGCCGATGTCGTCCCGCGTGAGCTGCAAAGACTGTGAATGGACGCGGAGCTCCAAGTGAGATCGATGGCGCTAAGCGAGCTGCTGTCGTCCCTGTCTCGCTCAGAGAGAGCACCGCCAGAAGGTGTATAAAATCCTTGACGGCGCTTGTGAGGGATGTAAAATTCGACAAGGAAGGGGATATGTGCCGATTGTGAGTGAGGTGTCAAACTGTTGGAAGAAACCAAGGGAGGTTGACGTGACATTGAGAGAGCCTACTTTCCCGGATGATGGGGGCATCGTAAAGTTGTGCCACAACTGCGAATGTGGTGAGATGGCACAACTGAGAGTGGTCAGGTAGATAGATTTGGAGAGTTAGTCGAAGCACATACATTGCCGCCTTGATACACATCCTCAGGGTATCGACTAGTAGCAACGGCGGCGTTAGTGGTTATGCCAATGTTCAGTGAATATATGTAACGAAATGATCCGACATAGGTCTTTAGGTTGGAGAGCGCCATGTCGGAACAGTGAATCTCGGGTACTTCTGGGCATACGAGCGACCCATCCCATCAATGTTTTTATGACTCGACATGACTCGGAAATCTACAAGAGTCAGTCCAGGATGTCCGAAGACTCCGAAGAGGTGGGCTTACGGTGATATCAAGACCATTGTCTGCGTACGTCGGGAAAGCCGAAATGTTGGGACGATGGGATGCTATGAGGCGGAACTGGCGCAGTGAGCAAGGAAAGTCGCGTCACGAAAAGAGTCGATACGAGATCGCTAGCTGACCAGGAGGGTCAGACCCAGTAATCCACACAACATACTAGCACACGTACCAGGTTGAGGCGTTCACGGCACCTTCGAACGGTCCCAAACAACCATCGACATTGTGAACCCATTGCATCAATGTTTTTATGACTCTAGACGACTCGGACGTCTGCAACAGTTAGTCGAACATCGAAGACAGCGAAGAGGTGTACTTACGGTGGCATCAAGACCGTTGTCTCCGTACGGCGGGAACGCCGAGATGTTGGCAACGGCATTTGACACGATGGGATGTATGAAGCGGGACACACGGCGCAGTGAGCAACACACGCCGGGACCCGCAATGTGTCGATACGACACCGTTAGCTTACCAGGAGAGTCAGACCCAGCAATCCACACAACATGCTAGCACACGTACCTGAGGCGTTTCCGCCACCCTCGAACGATCCCAAGCAAACATCGACATCCTGAACA
>JBBPPI010000045.1:0-38267 GCA_038091915.1 Leccinum griseonigrum | reverse complement strand
CCAGCGCGCACGACGGGCGGGAACTTTGAAACAGTGTTTTGAAAACCCCATTATGTAAACACTGCTCAAACGAATGAGTCTCTGAAATTTATAGATCAAGGTACTCAAATGTGAAACACCCAGCTGAAAATGTTCCAGTGAACAACTGAAGTTCTGGATGATTGTAAGAGTAGAGTAAGATCCATGCCGTCAAAATTTTGTTATTTTGTATTCAGCGTCTTACAGCTAGAGTCAAAAAAAAATTGTTACGTCTTTGTGTTCAATAGTCTCCAAATATGGAAAGTCTGAGTCGTGGCTCAGGACGACAACTTGCAAGACTGGCACAGCGCAACCTGGACCCTGCCCTCAGAGGCTCTTACTAGCCAGCGGTTGTGCCGCTGGGGACCTTGCTTGCCATCATTTTTTGGTCAGGAAATGGAAATGTGTTGTGACGGACTGACAAGTACGAATTGTGGCGTAAGCGAGTGTGTGGTGAATTTTCCCTATGATAGCACCAACATTCCCCCGCAATGAACACGCTCAAGGCTTGAAGGCTTAAAGTATGAGTATGAACACCCACTACCACCAACACCTCCGCGTAGTCTGAGAGGTCCAATCGGCAAACTTGGACTCGCGTACAGGGCCGACGGTCGGCAGGTCGTCGTCCGTCATCGATCGGAAACGGTTTCCACTGGCAACAGGTCGTATCGCACAGGTCTAGTAGGCGCCATGACAGAACCAAAAGACATACGACGGACAAGATACATTTACAACCAAGATCATAACGCCCAACGCCAATCCTGATACAGTGTATGGTATCTTTGCTCAACCTGAGCGTGACTCAAAATTCCAGGCGAATCATTCTTGACGGGAGGTGCTCAAACAGCTTGACCCATTTCATATCCATCAGTAGGCTCCCACTTCCCCCTCCCCAATCCGTGCATACGCTAAACTCCAATTGACCACAAGAAACGTTCGAGCGGTTTCTCGCTCGCGTGCGGGATGAATGGTCGTAGAAGTGTCCCACTTACCGTCTGGCAACCTCAACAACTCTTCGTTCGTGTTTCGAGGTTCAACTAACTTGAATTTGTCGGTGTTCCCGAAAAGTCGATGTTGGGAAATTGTCTCGAAAAATAGACCGCGGAACGCCAGTAGCCGCCGTCGGTGTGGCAGCACAACTCCTAATGAGCTTTGATGTCACTGGAAGGAAGGAGGTACCAGATGTGTTCCGTATCTCGTCTGCATGCTTTCGCAACTGTCTCTCGGTCCAATCTACCAAGTGAATGCATGCCATCAATTCTTCACCCTAACAATAAACCGTCATAGTACATACCTATGTCATCGCAGAACCGCCCTCCGACTCGCGCTAGATAGTAAAACTGGCGGACAGCGTCCACTCATCCATCGCAATTGCGTGCAACATCTCAGGGAGGTATACTGCATGGAACCTGGGTACGTACACCGTGAGATCGGCCGATGCACCCTGGTAGCGCTCCTCACGTATGTACGTACTTACCGAACAATATCCTTTTCGACCACCTGCATGTCTTGGGCCACACTGTCCCCTCAGCAGATGGATGGAGGTGTCTCGAAATGGGACCAACTCACCGTTCGACGGTGGTGTGATGCCGCCGTTGCTTAGTGCGCATGAACATTGTTCCACTCACGTTCTCGGCTAGTTTCTATGCAAAACGCGTCATCACAGAATCACGGAAGGAAGGTATGAAAAAAAAGGGACGGGCACGAAACTTGGCCGAGATGATGTCGCACCACGCAAGCCTGCGCCTCGGCCGCCTGCTGAATCTTTAGCGGACGTTCATCCACGCCGATGACGTCCGCGGTGACGAGCGTATAGAGGTGGCTGATTGGTAGATGGGAGAATGCACAACAAACAAGAGTAGCGGAGATAGGCGGTAAGCGACGCCGTGGAGACGCACAAACAAATAATTCACCAAACAAATCGTAGCGGCGCGCATGCGCTAAGTCCCCGACTCCACAAATCTTTAGCCGTGAACCTCCACAGCTCCCAGTAGTTTCGATTTTCAATCTGTCTGGCAGTCGATATAGTACTCAAGCGAGTCGCTTATATACGGGCCAGCACAACTGCCAGATCTGAACAGCTTACGTGTCCGTCTTTGTAATCAATATTACATAAAATCAATACAGGACGGTCCGACCTGCTCAAGACCTCCAAATCATTGCCTTTTTTCTTTAGATAAATTGATATCAGGGTTGGTCGGTGGACGACCCATCGTGCGTCCATTCTAACTTGAATGCTGACACAGACAGGCCCCAAAAAAGAAGAAAAGACTGCATTAATTCGATATTATGGGGGGGGGGGGGTATCGCTTGACGATTGTGGCTGCA
Source organism: Leccinum griseonigrum (assembly GCA_038091915.1). Taxonomy (NCBI): domain Eukaryota; kingdom Fungi; phylum Basidiomycota; class Agaricomycetes; order Boletales; family Boletaceae; genus Leccinum; species Leccinum griseonigrum. The sequence continues at coordinate 35,921 of JBBPPI010000045.1, read as the reverse complement.
AGCCGTTTGGTAGGGTGCCTGACCGTTTGCCAGTGAGGGCGCTCCAAAACCCTCCCCCGCTATTCGTAGGAGTCGGGGACAGTGACAAAACGACTACCGAATTTAGATAAAGAGTCAGACCTAGAACCTTTATAAGTAAAGGGTCCAGGAATACGGTTGTGGTTCGGGCTGAATATTACTCCTAAGTGACTGATCGGCGCACGCTCAGCAGGCGGAAACGAACGGCCAAAGTAAATGTACCGTAGTCGTTCTCTGTGCTTTGCGGCGTGAGAGGGCACACATAACAATGCGGCCAATGCACTCGCCACTCACTAATCCTATTAGTACACACTGAGCGCATTTGCGAGTCCAAATGTCCCTACACGCAACTAGGATACACAATCTGGATCGACGTTTCATCCGGTGGGTATTCGACCACACACACCTAGAGATCAAAGCGTAGGCCGGTTGCATCATATCGAGTTGTGCAATTTTTTCTTCGAATTGCTGCGACCGAGGCTTGACCGGGAGAAGGTAACCTGAATCCTCTGACTCGGAATCAGATCCTTCCTGAGTGCATGGTGTGTCGTCCAGAATGAAGTCGGCACCATCAATGAAGGGAAGTGCCCAGTCAGAGGGAAGATTGTTGCGGGCGGGGACGGATCCTGGTAGTACGTCAGAAATAGAAGTAGTAGGAGGTTACTACTGCTGGGCATGTAGTCCTCTATGGTACTAAAAATAGCTGAGTTATCCCAGTCTTGCACCAAGAGTTGAGGATATTTTGTATTTCTGACATACGGTATGTATACTACGCTTATCGCATGATCAAGAATCAGGACTTTCGACCGTATCTGCATCAGATCTCAGATTTCAAGGTACTAATCGAGTGTCTCACTGAATCCTTTTTCATCCATGTTATACACATTCTCATTGTGCTTCCTCACTGGCAGTAGCACATCCAAACCATGGAAATGTTGCTTTACTATGGTGAAGTTGAACATTGGGCACATTTGGGATTGATTCCAGACGATCGGTATGATTTGATCTCTGGGTTCCTTGCAAGAAAACGACGCTGTTGCTGACAGTCTTCAATCAGACGAAAACGGACGAATGGACCCGAAAATCCGGGCCGAATGTAAAAACGAAAGCAAAGACACAAAGATTGAAAGCAATCAAAGCCATCAAAACGAAAGCACGAAAGCCATGCAACGAAAGCGAAACAGATTTGTCCGCTCCCGCCCTTCATAGTTTAACGACTGATCCAGTTTTTTGATGGATAGGAACCAGCAAAGTCATAGACGAATGAACGAATGAACGAGCGGTTTCCTTTGACATTGGGCGACTTGCACAGAGAAAGCGAAAATAATTTGATGTCCGTATGATATAAGTACATAGTAGATAAAATATCGCTTAACCGAGTGAGAAGTTTGGGACTGACTGCCCGCTTCTTGTTCCACTTTCGCTCGCGTGTGACAGCGTTTCTGAGCCCCCGCTGCGCGCAACTTGTCATTCCTGTCGACAAACGAGAGGTACGTTCATTTTTTGTCAGAGTCAGGAAGACAGGCGTGTGTTGCTAACGGGAAAAGCCACAGCCAAAAAATAAAATAATACTTCACTAAAGGGTGAAATGCCTTGTGCGCTACCCCCGTCCCTGGGTGTGAATGTTGACCTAGGACCCTAATCCGTTCAGCACAGAGACTAAAATATTTGTGAGGTGTGGCACCATCTATGCCAATCCGCTTCCCTGGCCCGACGATATATGCATTGGAAGTGGATCACTTGCGCACGTACGTGGAGCCGAATCCGGTGGTCAGTGAGGTTCAAGGAAACTCTGGGGAAGCTGACGAAGGGGAGGAGGAAGAGGGCGAAAGAAGATCTTGAACCCGAGGACCAAGTGCTAGAAGGTAACATTGCCCAAAGGAGCCTCTCGGGAGCGGGATGAACTGGAGGAACTATGGTCAGTACGCATCACCAACAATGATATGAAGACTCTGGACCAGGTCACACACTTTGGCAAGAATTCTAAGTTAGGCTTGATAAACGATGGTTTCGGTTTCGGTTTCGGTTTCATGCATGATATGGAGGCGTAGTTTCCCACGGTGTGCCCCGCCCGCCGGTGGCGCTCATGGTGGCAGGACTTGATTTGACGACAGAATGACATTACATAAGCACAGTTGGTTGTGCCCTGTTCCTGTAGACTCGGATGGGCGTTAGTCCTCGAATGTGATTGTCGACCGAGAACCGCTTATGCGGTCTGAGAATCCTAGGAATGTACTGCACGAGTACTTAGCGCACATTCGATGGAATTACCCACAGGTACGGCAGCGGGAGCTCGTGAGTCTGTCAGGACGGTCTATCCGGCGGGGTAGATACTGACAACACGAACAGCAGGCGGAAATGCGGCTCTGTCAGCAGCGGGACGCGCGTCAGAAAGAGCATGACAGTAGAGAAGACGGGTTTGATTGGGGCTCCCGCCGCCAACAGGGCTAGGGCTTCCTGGCGAAAAGCGAGTGTAGTCGCACGATCGAGTGACACGAGCGGAGGCCGGGACGGAAGGAGACGAGCCACGGCCGGGCAAAGACGGACACGGAGATGACTCTGACGGGAACGGGTCGGGGTTGACCAGGAGTTTCTCAAGCTTTGAGTGGCCCATCTGCCAAAGGCAGGAACATTAGCTGGTTGCCAGATATGTTGAGTTCTTTGAGGTCCATCAGGCGACGAATATCTGGGACTAAGTTATTGTCCCCTTTGAAAAAATCGCCAATCGGAAGTATTCATCATCATGAAAAAAGACGACAGCATACGGAGACCTAGGACAGTAAGGTTTTTCAAAGTGAAGAGCTCTGGAGGGAAGTGGTAAACTAGTTACCATTAAGGTAGAGCTCGAGGACGTGTTGAACCCGTAATCCATCGACTACGTTCGTTTGAAGGAACGCATGAGCGTGGACTCGACCGTGGGTACAGTGACACGCACCAGCGTCCGTTCCGAAAAGAAGGCTCAGATAACTCGGGCGAGTTGTCAGATCGCCGAAGAAAGGCGGTATAGACTTGAGCCGTTGATTGCTGTTCAGAAATAATGAACGAATGAGACACGAGAAAGGCGCGGTGGTACCTAAGGTCGATCTGCGTATCAACTTGAAATAGCAAACGAAACTTCCAACCAAGAGCGGGAACAGCCTACAGCTACTCGGCTCGGACCGACTGAACGCGCGAATGCTTCCGGCAGGCGTGCATGGAGGCGTGATCGTCTTCTTCTCGTAGTCTGGGAGGTATATAGTAAATAGCCTTGGTAGAAGCTATGAACGAGTGAGAGAACGGCGCGCTAAGATGGGGAAGTGAGTCATCAAGCGAGAACGTGTCGTGTCTCAGACTGGAAGGTTGGATGACGAGTGACGACGACCAGGATACTACGTCCAACGACACAGGCAGAGAGAGTTCTGCAGCTGTCAGCTAGAGTTCAAGTTGTTCTGCTCTCTGCCGCAAAGTGAACCGTGGAAATAACTTTATGTAATATATCTCAGAAAATTCAGAAAATTTATAACCTCATCGTAGCGCATCATGGTGTATCGCAAAATCAACACCGACAGGAGACAAGTGCTCTTGAACTCCTCAAGAAGGGCTGGGGGATGGAAGAGGTCGCTGAGAGCCTTGGTCACTGTCGGGCCGGCTGCCGCAGTGTCAACCATTGGGTCAAGTGACAACTATAACGGACACGGTCGGAGGTATTGATTGCCCTCCGTACTTTGTAGACTATGACTCAAGGTACTGATCAATTTTCATTCAAGATCTCAAGAGGAAGAACGCGCATATGACGACGGAGCACTGAATTGACAGTCCATCATGTCAGCCAAATCCAGTGTTTTAAAGGAGCGCGACGAGCTGCGTGCGTTCGTGGAGGAGAAATTGCACTGAGCCAAGGAAGTGAGTCTAATTTTCCCTCTCACACTGGCACCGGGCCGATGTTCATCCACATTTTTCACTCCCGCAGGACCCCAAGTGGCCTCCTGGCGTGCTGACCAAACACATCCGGACGATACTCACCAATATCGACAGTCAACTGCAAGTGTACGATTCGCGCGTGGGGAGCTCACTGCAGATGCGCAGGGATGTATTTCGGTGCAGGATGTCGAGAAGGCGTTGGCTGTGTATGATCAAACATAAGCCGGACGGCATGGTCGGGCAGGCCGTCATTCAGAAGTTGGACGTGGACAAGGACGGTTCGTTGAGATTGAGCATGTGTTGGGGTTAGTGCTTGAGGAGGGGCTTGGTGAGAGTAGTCGGAATTTACTCATCCGTGACCGAATCAAGCCGCGTCAACGGCCGCTTTAGCATCAGACTAGCCTGCAGCATCATCCATAGCTCCATCCCAATTGAACTAATTCTATGTCGTTGTTGGTGCCGTCGCCGAAAGACGCCGGGTCCATGCCATCATGGGCTTCGAAGTCCAAGTCACTGCAATAAGCTTCGGAATTGGGCGGGGCGTTGTCGTCTTGGCTGACAGCCGTGCATAGGATATATTTTCAATACTTATAACAAGTGTGAGGGGACGAGAGAGCAGCATAATGATTTTCTGAAATTTTTGAATCCTTGAATTTGTTTGGCGCAGTTGCACGACTCGGGCATGAATTTCTGAAACGGTTGTATCAGACTATACTTTCAATGCGAGACTGGACAGCGAACACAATGAACTGCAGCAACGAACAGAAGGTCACGGACTCACTGCAAGGAAGGTAATGAATGTCTCGACACATTCAACCGCGGAATGGAATGCGACACATCATGTAATCGGCGATAAACGTACACCAGGAAGTACATCAGTAGCGGCCACGGAATCGAAGTCGAACTGACCATTACATTGACACACCCTCCACGACCAAAGCACGAACGGAAGAGGTATTTGAAACACATCCAAGTTCACAGCATACGATTCTGAAGAAGACATGCCAGTAGTTGAAGACAACCAGGAACGGTAATCATCCTGAGATTCACGAGACGTCGTCGACAGCCTGAAGGGTGACGGATTCGGCAACCACGATCGAAATCCCAAGCATCTCGTCGGTTCGATCGAGATGAGATGACATATGCCGCTTTTGGCCGACTTTGAAACCTTAGGCTTCTCGATAGCATCCATAATTGACAGGAAACCCATACGAGTTGAAATCAAGAAACCAAGGGATTTCGCGGGAGCCGGACACCGGATATCCCATCCGGGCTGACCTTTCCTTGCTTATATGTGCCTTCAAAGCGATGACTTTCACGAACTTGACGGTGTCGATGATATTAGCGTCCCCTTGTGAGTTGCTAAGCCGGCGTTTAATGTCGTCCGCGTGCACGTATCGTCAAAGAGAAACACCCGAATCACATTGAATGCCAATCTTTCGACGTACGGCCGAAGTAAACACATATTCATACCAAAAGCGCTGGAAACGTACCAATGCGCTTTTCTACTAGGTAGACCATCGTCCCGCGAGATGTAGCTTCAATATTCATGGGGAGTAGCAAATATGAAGTGCGAAACGTCCGCAATGTTCGTGGAGATCGATCAGGCGTGTCGACACATTCCAACCAAGCGTACTCAGGGACGATTGCCATCAGGAAGGCGAGCATGCACAGTCGATATCCTGACATCCTACCGAACAAAACATCGTACCAAAACACTCGAAAGATCCCACAGCTAAACGCTCACCTGGCGGGTCGATACTACAAATTTCCAAATCTTGTAAGTCCATCCTATTCCTCCACACCACAGGGTCGCTCAGGTCCTTCGGCGGGACGATCCACTGGTCTCCTTAGGGGGACAAACAGTCCAAGATAACTTTGTCGGTATGGAACTTCAAACCCCAACAACAGGCTCACTTTCTCCGTTTCCTTATCCTATGCTTTCCCGGGCGCACGGACCAGGCGGCCCTCAGGGTGTCGTGAGTGTGCACCCCGTCGGTCGATGATCACCAGAATCTGTTGACCAAGAAGTGGGGGAGCTTGGCGCGTACGAAATCTGATGAGGGAGTAACAGGGAAAATTGGAGGTTAAAAACGGTCTGGACGGACAGCGACGTCGAAGGCATGGATGCCGCATCGAGATGACATACATAACTAGGGGGGAAGAACGGTCAAGGTAAGAATCAAAGCTGTTCATATGTAAAAGACGTGCGCGCGCCAGTTCCGTCTGATGATACAGATGACGCTGCTTCTCAACCGATCCTTTCTTGGTATGAACGTACTGGAGCGCCCTCGATTCTTTGCGACTTGAGCGCACACTAGTGTTGCCGTGACTCGGCTAGTCATGAGCCGACCCTGGCAGTCACCAACTCAGCATGTGACTCAGTTTGCCAAGTTGATTTGATTTGTAAATCGGCTCGGTTCGACCCGACTGACCGGTACGACCGGTTCAAGTCGGAATTGCTCGTCAGCATAAAAAACATATGTATTTTTTAAGGGAATGTCATAGAATCACATATAAAACACATAAGATGCATAAACTACATGCCACAGGTGGAGAATTCCCCCTAGTTAGAGCACGCACTTGAAACATATGTTAGCTTAGAAATCAAAAGTAAATATTGAAAAAACGTTACGGGTGTTCCACAACTCCGATTCCTTCGCGTGCGTGCTCTGGTGCGATGTGCAATCGGTGTGCGACCCGGCTCGCACACCGAGGTCGCAGAAGGGGGAGTCTGGCGAGAGGAGAGCAGGAGCGGCTGCTGACAAGCCACAGGATCCAACGTTGCAGGGTATATTTCAGTGTTGATGCTCCGGAGTAGTGAGCGAAGATGATCGTAATCTGGTGTGTCTGAAAATGAAAGCGCGCGGGTATAGTTGAGCATCATCGGAAATTCACGCGGCAGCCCGCGACACAAGGTTTCCGCAGGAAGCGATTGTTTCAATTTGAGGATCGACGAGTTCAAGTTCTTGCAGCGAGACTTGTTCTTCAGCCATGGGAGGGAGCCATGTAGACAGTAGATTAAGGTATAAATGAGCGATTCAACATCGTCACGACAGGTTAACCCCGCTCCCAAGTGACTGTTGATTGATGCGAAGGCCGGCGTTCCTGTAAGACGGCGAATCTGTTGGAATGGAAGATGATGCCCGGTAGTTGTGTCGATGTATTGCGATGCGGTGCCAAAGTCGACAAGAAACGGGACAGGTGCCATATGGTCTAAGCCCATCAAAATGTTCTGAGGTTTGACGTCGCCATGGACGAAGTTGCGTTCGTGTATGTACTGCATGCGTGACACCTATCCACGCATGGTTTACTATATTGACGGGTCACGACCATAGAGAGGATGAACGTACCAGCTGAATGCCAATGTGGATCACCGAACTCAGGCTAAGCATTGTCTGCTTGGCCACAAGATCATAGAGAGATGGTCCCAGAAGATCGATAACCAACGCGTCATAGGTTGACTCTCGTCCGAACCAATGAGCACGTGGAATTCCGGGACCCCCTTCCAGCTTCTTCAGGACCGAGTATTCTCGCTCCACGGATGAAGGACCTTTGGGGCAATGTTCGAGCTTGATAGCGTAGACTTGATGGTTTACAATGTTTTGAGCCATATATACAGAAGCTGTAAAACCACAACGGTGGCTTCAATATGCAAAACGACCGATTCATAGTCGAAACTTACCGGACGAGCCACAGCCCAGCCTCTCCATCAACCTGAACCTACCATCCACTCGAGAGGGAGGAACAGGTTTCATAGCATACACCGATGTTGTGTGTTACAGTTACAATTTTCTAGCGGTACAGCGTGAGAGGTCCTCTAAGTAGGAGGAGAGGAGCAAGTTCAAGTTGAACACGTGCCAATGGCCGGGAGTAAACAACGCTGTTTGCACGTTTCTCGCGCCTACCTCCCGCCGGTATTGAGTAAAGTATCTTACACCCAAGATCGAGTCTGTCACCACCAGTCTCGCAAAGCAGAGGCAATTCCACTCGTTCATTCAACAATCCCAATATTCACATTCCCTTTGACACTAGTAACCCCTCTTACTCCCCCTTATCTCAAGTCGCTCACCATGTATCTGAGTACTACCTATATACCCTGCCCGTTCCTTGCCAACTTGGATCGTAGAGCACCATTGACGATCTTCGGACTTGTTTTCCTCGTCGTAGGCATATGTACATCATAGTAAACTGTTCAAATTTAATGGTGAACACAGTAGAAACCGGGACAAATCAGGATTACCCCGTCCTCGTCGTCGCATTCCTGTCCTCATCGCATCGTGGTGACATGAGTCCCCCGTCCCCATTCCATCGCATCGTTGCATCGACATCGTGGCAGCGTTCCCGTTCCTGTTCTCGTCCTCCTCGGGTCGTCATCATCGCATCGTGGTACACCGTCGCGGCACCACGAGTCCCCGACTGACGTCCTCCTCGTGTCCCCGTCCCCTTTGTCGTCGAGTTGTCGTCCATGTCGCCAGTTGGTGACTCGGTGTCAAGTCGTCGTGCTGAGCTTGCACGAACCGTCCCTATTGTTTCCTCTGTCCCCGTCCCCATCCTCGTTGCGTCGTCGTGCTGAGCTGTGCACAAGGGAGGGAGGATGGTTAGGAATTTGTGGACGAACATGATGAAGACAAGGCGTACCGTACTCACTGTCGTCTCCTCGTCATCCCCGTCCTCCTCATCCTCGTCACGTCGTTGTCTGTGTCACCAGTCTGTGTCACACCGTCGTCGCGTTGTTGTTGTCGCGTCGTCGTGCTGAGCTGTTCATTCGGAGGGAGGGAGGATGGTAAGGAATCAGAAGGAATCAGACTCACTGGCAACCGAGGGAGTCAGAGCCCTCTCCCCGTCCCAGTCCTTGTCGCGTCGTCGTGCTAAGCTGTTGCACGAGGGAGTGAAGACAAGGCGTAGTACGTACCGTAAACCGTACGTCTTCCTCGTCCTCGTTGTACTAGTGCCGTCGTCGTGCTGAGCTGTTCATGAGGGAGGGAAGATGGTAAGGAATCAGAAGGAATCAGACTCAACCGAGGGAGTAAAGACAAGGCGTAGTACGTACCGTAAACTGTACGTCTTCCTCGTCCTCGTTGTACTAGTGCCTCCTTGTCGCGTCGTCGTGCTAAGCTGTTGCACGAGGGAGTGAAGACAAGTCGTAGTACGTACCGTAAACTGTACGTCTTCCTCGTCCTCGTTGTACTAGTGCCGTCGTCGTGCTGAGCTGTTCATGAGGGAGGGAGGATGGTAAGGAATCAGAAGGAATCAGACTCAACCGAGGGAGTGAAGACAAGGCGTAGTACGTACCGTAAACTGTACGTCTTCCTCGTCCTCGTTGTACTAGTGCCTGTCGTCTCCCCGTCGTCTCCCCATCCCAGTCCTCGTCGAGCCGTCGGAATCGTGGCATTGTTGGTGTTGGTTTACATAACATAGCAGTCAAGACTTCGAAGTGATATGACTCTCGCGGTGAGGTTTATATATAGCAGTCATACTACATAGATCAGGAATGAGTCACACTAGTACGGTAGTCTACGATTCTGAGTCACGACAAAGTACGAAACGATTAGAAGATACGTGGTAGCCCAGAAAGCTCGTCGCCTTCATCGTCCGCAATAGCACTAATGAGCGTGTCCACCACTTTCTCCAGCGCAGCCCCTTGCAAGTCGGGGTTTATGATAGATCCAAGAACGTCGTCTGAATCCTTCTCGACCAACATCTCCTTCTCAGATGTCGCCCACCCCGTTGTAAAGTCCAGCCGACTTTTCTTGAGGAAGAATTTGAGCATCTGTAAAGCTTCCATAAGTATCGGGCTAATGCGGTTGCGTCGCTTAGTGGAGGTCTCTGCGCTGGACGAGAACACTCGCTCGCACGGCACCGCTGAGGCTTGAATTGGTAGATAATCCATAGCGATGCGATATAGTGTCGGATAGGCCGTTTGGGAGGCCTAAATCAAGCAATCAGCATGATTGAGCGGATTAAAAGTAAATATATACGCACCGCCCAAAATGCTAGAGGGTCTGTTCCTTCGGGATGCGGATTCGCGGTGACATACGAATTGAACTCTTGATCCACACTCTGCGGCCCGCCCTGGCTTGGACGTCGAATATCCATATTTGGGAGTCCGTACTGTGCGGCAAGCGTCGTAAAAGCTCGAGGGGCTTGGTTCACGGGTTGCTGTTGAGGTTGCGCAGCGGGAGAGATGGCGTCCTCGTTGCGATACTCGGTCATCTATACGCGCACATTTGTGAGTCTTTATAAAATAATTGGCTAGTACCGGTACGTAGTACGTACGAGCTCTTTGATCATTGCTCTTACTCTGGATAGTTCGGTGAGGTCCCAATGTCTCTCGATCCACGTGAGACGGATAGTCGGGTCAACAACTAGAACGATGCTCAGTCCGAATAGCAATAGTTGAGAATAATAAACGTACGCATAGAGACCGCGTATGCACGAGTCTTGCCCATACGCTTGTAATACGATTTTGCACAGTCTAAGCCCGCAAGGATGTACGGTGCACATCGAGGGGCATGCTGACTAAGGTATTCCCAGCGTGCCATGATTGTTTCGAAGGCTGGAACGGCACCGCTAAGAAGCAGAGTGGTTTCACCGGACATGCATTGCTGAGCATAGTGAGGGACCTATTCCACAAATCATCAGTAACCTTGGGTGAGGGGAAGATCGAACGACTTGACCGCCAAGACCACCTCGATATCCTTTAAAATCTGCCAATGAATCGGTTCTAATTTAGTCTGCGCGATGTCCTTCTGAGCTGGTTGCATCAAAAATAGATCGAGGCCCTGTACGGTGGAGTTCAACATTACGTTACTTTGAAGGGAGTCAAGAAAACGTACCTGACGAAGAGTTCGCAGCCGATTTATCATAGCGTAGACCGAATCCCATCGTGTCTTCACATCACGAATGAGTTCGACAACAGGGAGTTGGATTGATTGGCCGTGATCGTCAGTGAACCACGTTTCTTTGTTTCCAGTGACGAGGGTATTGGTGAAAGCCGCCTTGCGTTGGCCTGACGCGCGTATAGTTCTGACGACAGTACGGCCGAGCGCGATCGGGTCTTGTTGGAGGGCTTCGGTGTATGCTTCTGCGTCGATAACGTCCCCGAAAGAATTGGTCCACCCATTCTCCGAGTCAGAGACCTGGGAGAAGTCCGCCTCGGAATATTTGCTTATGACATGCTTCGAGCATGTATTGATTATGTGTGGGAAACACATAATCCGCTTGTCGGTCGCATCGAATTTGATTCCCTGCTTTTCGAGGAGGGCCGCAAGCTTTGTCATTGCCGTGTTATTGTTGGCAGCATTGTCGAGGGTGAAATGGCCGATCTAATTAGAAGTTAGACACATATTTTTGTGTGAAAAGAAAAAGAAAAAGAAAACAACTTACTCGCTGTGTAATCCCTGCACGGTTTAGTAACCGGAGAAAAGTCGCAGCGAGGTGTTCGCCGGTGTGGCTTCCAGGGACGTTATAGAATGCAATGAGCGCCGCCTTCATCTTGAGGGCACCGGCGGCGGTATCTCCATCTTCAACACGGCCTATCCAGTGCGCCGTGATTGCTAAGAACGATCGGAGGTTTCCATCCGACCACATGTCGGCCGTGAGGGAAATACGCCCTTCCGCATTCTAAATAACATGAGTACAACTTCAGGTTCGTATAAGGTGGCAGCAAACGTATGGCAAGATCATGCTTGAGGGTAGTAAAGTACTCCCGCCAGGCTTCGATGACGAGTTCGCGTAATTTTGAACGATGTGGGATGCTGGAATCCCGTAAGTCCGGACGCAACAGAAGGAGTAGGCGGCGGAATTCCGGACATTCCACGACGTTCAGAGACTATCATGAATATGAGTAACGTCGATATAAAACCGTAGAGATAATGTACAACTTACCTGGTCGTCCGCGACGATAAAGTTGACCAAGTAGCGACGCATCGTCACGTCGGAGAAAGCCAGCAAGCCGGCGCCCGTGACAGACGACTGCGTTAGTACATTTTGAGGCAAGTCTCCGGGTGCAGGCGTCGGGGCTGGTGGAAGGGCGTCGATGGTGACGCCTGGTTGCTGTAGCGTATCCCGGAGCGTCGTGAACGTGTAACCCATCCGAAATGCTACCTGGACTTGTTTGACGTAGATCGTCCACTGCTGACGTTCAGCTTCGGCCAGATATTCCGGGATGTGACACCGAAGATGGCCGCGGAGACTTGAATTGGAGGATTTGTTGCTGAGTGATACCCTCACGCTCGACGAAGGATCCTGCGCCTTTACCGCTCTAGCAATGAAATCTTAGCTGGAATTAAGATAATGAACAGAATACGCAATCCTTACTCGCAAATCTTGCAGACTGTGTCTTCTCCCTTAACCTTTCTGAAGAAGTGGTGGATGTCGGCTGACGATGCGGGTCCCTTCGATTGCGTTCCGGTGGCTAGCGGGTCATTCAAAGCGGAGTCGGCGGTCGTTAGCGCAGTTGCTAGAGCGTTTGGTAGAGCTGCACGAGCTCTGGGGATCGCGGCTCGAGCGTCTTGTTCGTCGTCCTCGTCCTCGTCGTCGCTGACATCTTCAAGGTTGAAGACTTCATAGTCTGGTTCTTCGGTCGCTGGGTCTCTAAAGCGTTCCGGGGGTTGACGATTTCGAGACCCCCGTTGTCCAGTCCGAGGCTGACCAGACGTATCGGAAGGGTCCATAGCGGGTGGTGGCGGTGGGACGTCTGAGTCGGGGTCAACAGGTTGATTTTTGCGTCGACGAGTAGGATTGGGTGGCATTGATGCACTGAACGAAGGATAGTTTGAGTTAGGGAATCAAATAAGACGAAAGCCTTACATTATGTAGTTCAGGAATCACCTTACCGTGCGTCAACAACCCAGACGAACTTTCTTCATCTTAGTTGACTCGGAGTTCGCCGTAAATAGCTACCGTGGATCTTGGAGTCTTGGAAATGATTCGGATGCAGAATCGCCGCACTTCTTGTGGATTTGATGATCGCATAGTTGGACGCAGTAGGCGAGAAGGTGCTAGCTCACCGATCACGTACTACTAGGCCTGACGTCAGTGATGTGGTGCGGCTGCGGCAACTGGTTACAGGGCGATGACCGAGACCCTACCCACCTGTAAGTGCCAGTGAGCAGACTGATAAATTACACAATGAGGCGAGACTCACACGTGTGCCCACAGGCTCACTTGTCAGGCCTGGAGTCTGAAAGGCGGCGATTGGTGAAGGGGACACGATACCACGTCGGCGCGTCCTCTGGGCCAAGGGCGAAGGAGGACGTTGGTGTGGGCCCTGTGGGGTTCGAACTTCGAACGTTTGAACCCTGAACATTCGCCGGTCACAATCTTGTTCATAGAGCGAACGGAGCAGGGTCGCACCAATACCACGCAGCACAGGGCGTGGAAGGTGGAGCCTATCATTGAAATAAGTGTGACGTACCAGTCTAGAAACATCGATACGGTGAGGGGGTTATGGTCCATGGATACAATCGGGAATGGTAGACGAGTAAATTCACAAAGTTCTTTCGGCAGCTGTTCGTAATGTCAACGTCACGACCCCACGCTGTCAGAACAGCCCAAAAAGTAGTCATATCGTATTATCAACCGAAAAGTACTAGCATCTGTCACAAAAAGTCCCAAAAGTAGTTAGTAATGTAGTTCTAAGTACCGTAGTGAAGTGAGGGAAGCGTCGAAAGGGTCTCCAAGTCCACAAAGAGATGGGTAATGAAACGAGCCCACAACTGGATGCTTGCTCCTGAGTCATGACTGTAGAGATGAAGGGGGGCGGACGCCGGAGTCCGCGCGCACACCGAGATGGGGGCTGGTCTTCGTTTTGTCTGTGGGTCGAGTCCGAGTCGGCGGCTTTGATTCTTCGAGCGAGGGTTTGCCGCCTGCTGCAAGCGATCGAAGGATGAATGCGTCAATGTCAACACCGTCATGAAGCGATCGCATACCGAGATGGCCGCTTGCTGCAAGCGTCTGAAGGATGAATGCGTCGATGTCAAGACCGTCGTGATTTGTTCGCAAGCCGCCATTTGATCCACTGGATGCTCGCCGTGTACCCTTGATCACGTTGAATACGAATGAAAAAAAGATGGGTAATGAAACGAGCACATACCGAGATGGCCGCCTGCTGCAAGCGTCTGAACTTTGAAGGATGAATGGGTCGATGTCAACACCGTCGTGATTTGTCACGACGACGATTGGCATCTGCCGAGTGCGCATCATCCGAGCAAAGGTAGCCATCTTGCCGGGGTTATAGATCAGAAGGGGAACAATTGGGGAGAACGGGTGACCATAAGTGATGAAACCAAGTTTCTTGAGGCCTACATGAAGATATCGCGAGTTGAAAGCCAGATGACGAATGCGCATGCGAGCCTCCGAGCCGTCAGCGAGAGCTAGAGAAGAAGGGAGCGCTGAAGCAGGTGCCATTCCTTGGTGAACATCGTCTTCTACAGGTCTGAGTGTTGAGACGGAGCTCGAAGGTGACAACGTTGAAGAGGACTTCGAAGGGGTAGAAAGTGGAGCGGGAACGACACCCATGTAGGCTGCGCTTTGAGTCGACGACGATACCGACACGTCTTGAGTCTTGAGTCTTGACCAGGTGGCGTACGCCGTAGGGGGGAGAGGCAGCGCCGGGGACAATGCTGGACTCAGCTGGAGTCTGAAGACGTCGACGTCATGGCAGGCGTCGACCTAAGTGACTAGCCGCGACTCAGGCGACCTAGGCCGTTAGGTAACAACCGAGACTTGCGATTGGTTCGGCTGTCGGAGTTGCCGGTTAGTCATCATGCCGGCTATGACTCAAGTCGGCTGTGAGTCGAAACCGCGGCAACACTAGCGCACACTTGGCCCTGCGCCGAACTCACGGAATGGTCTCGATGGCGTATGCTTGGTCAAGAGATGATACAATTTCGAGTGGACATTCTGGAAGTCGTAAGCTTCGCTCGAGAACCGCTTGACAAGGTTTTCGTTGACGGTGAGGCGCGGCCCAACCAGTCACGGACGTCGTGAGAGAGGTCGGTGTCCTCTGTGGTACAGAAGAGGCTTCGGCCTTCTTGTGCATATTCTAGGCGAGTGGTGTGGTCAAGGCCAATGGAAAGTAGAGCTGCCAAGGGTAGCGCACCCGGAGGCTTGGGGGCAAAGTATCTCGAGCGAGGGAGGGCGTTCTGAATCGAGGTAGAGATGTGGTGCCCAAATATCCCGACCATAGCCCCAAAAGAGGCACGCGGCGGCGCATAATACGTAGACTGGATACAGCGCTACCGCAACCACACGGATGATTGAGAACGGGGTGAAGACGCAAAAATCGAGCGCGATTTTGACGGCGGCGATGACGGGCGCGAGCAGGACGCGAACGATGGAACAGGGGATGTGTAGCGGGGACGTTGGGGTGAGAAGGAAGCGGGATCCGAGACGGAAACTTGAAGAGGAGTAACGACCGGATAGGACGGACTGTAATACAGGGAGAAATAGGTCGCGATGACTGGCGTGACCAGTCCGTCCAAAAGAAGCAAGCCATGATGCTAGCCTGGGTACAGTGTAAGACTCAGTTGGACTTTTCAACTGTACCCTCAGGCTAAAGCCATCGATAGACGAATCACGGAGTAATCATTCGAACCGCTCCGGAGCAAAGGCTCGAAAGAGTTCGTGAGTTGGGATGCACCCACGGAATCCATACGCCAGCCCCGCCCGACTTTCCAGGACTTGCAAGGCGTTATCTGCCTCTCCAACCTCAGTATGTTTATTTCCATATTGAAACCGGGCAACGATCCAACTGAGTCATGAATTGTAAGCGTGTTCTTGACGCACACAGGGCCTACGATCTACTTCAAGAGCGTTCCAGCACAAAGGTCAAAGGATATGGATATGTGATCCGTGAGATTGCTAAAGCGTTTGCTTAGTGAGTAATGAGGCGGTTAACAGAGGGGCTGCTGTACGTCAGTCTTGCGTTTCCCGACAATTGACTGTGTCCGCCTGTTTTGATATGCCCAATATGTGTTTATGTTGGTGGTCTTCCCCGCTTTTTTTTGGTAGGTGCAGAATCGGTGCGTCCTTTGGCTTGCTTTCTATGGATAGGTGCGTCTTGTGCTGACTGGCGTTTCCAAGGTTGAATTATGTACTCTGCATTCAAGACGTCGTAAAGACGTTCGCTCTCACTGATGAGCCCATGCGCGGGATTGATATGCGAGTATCGACTGGTTCGATGGAATTTGATTCTACTTTGTCTTACACATCATGTCAACGGTGAAACAAAAGCCTCAGCCATATATCCCTTGTTATCACGCCGCTTGGAACCAACATGGTCCTTTGTTGGCACTGGTAAGCGGTCGTTGATCTTCTGGTTGAGCTTCGCCCCATTTTGGAGACATTGACTCGCTTGCGTCAGCTCGGGATACATCTGGTGGATCGACTTTAGAACTGTTGCAAGAAAGTAAGATTCCGTACGTCTTTTCGTTGTGAACATTGTAGGTGTCAGATGGCTGATCGTGAAACAGTTTTCACTTCACGATGTGCAATCCACCTTTTTACACCATCATGGAGGAAGTCGCAGAATCGACTGAGGCAAAGGAACAGGACCAAGTGCGGTAATTCATGAACTATATGATTTTGACCACTCGGGATAACATTTTTTTATACCAAGGTGTGCCCAGGTCGAAACGGTGACACCTGGAGGTGAGCCTCCGTTCGTCTCAGGCATGTTCAAAGAGAGCCTACGCCATGGGATGCGGTGCAGGTCTACTTTTTTTCTGCAGTGATATATACAGGGTTGATGTTTTCATCAAGGCGGTACACTCCGATGCTCGGGAAGATGTCGTCTCTTCCGTTGATCGTTGGCCTTTTGCGCGAGCGCCAAATAAGGTTTCTTTCGTGTTATTGGTTGCCGTGGCTCATTTCGCGCAAAATCAAGGTAGATAACTATGCCATCACTGAATTCGTTCAAGGACAAACTCGACGATGGGGGATCGCCTCGGGTTTCGGGACTCTTCATCGTCTGGACGTGCGTAGATCGATCTATCTTCCATCTTTCTCTGACGCGCAGGGTCATACCTCAGTCTCTGGCACGGATAGGCAACCCCGCACTGCAGAACATCGTGCCGTCTCGCACGAGGCTGTACCAACGAGTCACGCAAAACATGAACGCAGAGGTGAACGTGCGGTCGTCGGACACGCGCTCGAAGCTGCGCATCAATGACATCATCTCCAGGGCGCATGGACTACGGTATATCACAATAGCTTCTTTCCATCCTGGTGTAGAGTACAATCCATTCAGCTGTCAAGCAGTGAAATATATTACTTTAGACTCTTGTCGCTCTGATTAGTATTAATGATAAGATACATGCATAATTATGGCATGGCCGATGATCGATGCGGCCCGTTGAAACGCCGTGGCTAGTCGAACCTTGAAGAATTGAGCGAACATCAAAAGTCCTCGTCTAGCAAACTATACAGCATCAGCCTGGCACAACGGAAAGCGACACAAAAAAGAGATCGGCGTTCAATTGTCCACTTCCAGCACCGAGCCTCCTAGGCGGCACCACCGACGACGGGCTCTCAAAAGATACTCCCCCGCGCGCGTCCTTCCATACTCGGACGCCTGCCGCTAGATAAAGTTGGCGTTCGCTTGGAGTGAGATTGTGTTCATGAAGTCGAATGGGTTCTCCGCGCCATAATATGCTTGGGTATTGCCCAGCGACGCGAACAGGCGGTCGGCGCATGCCGATCGGGGACGCGGGCAGGACGTCTTGGAGCGGTGTGTCGATGGCCGTGAGCAAGCAGGTATGCAGGCGCGGTAAGGGAAAAAGGAAACAGGGAAATGAATGGACACCAGGGACGTACCAGTCAAAAATATCCTTCTCGATCTCAACAGCCCCGGTAACGATGTGCTCAACGACGGACACGCAAAGTAAGTGTGCATACCCGCGTCACGGCTAATGGTCTCGATAGTGCCAAACATGCGCTGGCGCTCCTCCATATCCTTGACGTATGCATCGATCAAGGGGAGTGCACGTTCTCCATCATCATCTGGAAGCCGTAAAGCGAGCGTGCTTCGGCGACTGGACCTCGCTCGAGAACCGCTCAATGAGATTTTCGTTGACTATTCCGTCAGAGGCGGCGAAGAAGCGAGGACGTGAGGTCCAGTCGCGGACGTCGTTGGAGAGGACGATTTCCTTTGCGGTCCAGAAGCAAGCTTGGGCCTTCTTGTACGTTTTCCGTATTTACTAGGCGAGTGGTATAATCAAGGGAAATGGACAGTATGCCAGTGGAGCCACTCGGACGGGCGTACCTCGTGATATTATAAAGGAAAGAGCACGAATCGACACATGAAAGGCTTCGATAGAGGCTCCTCGCCAACCGAACGAACGTGTGAGCTCCTCCGGACGGTCGTCGTCCCTGGCCATTACGAGAAGAGCGGTATGTACCTGCGCAAACGGTGGAGTCTGTCGCGTTAGTGAGCGTGCCCAGTGACTGGGATCGAGAACGACTCTCAGCCGGGGATGATGCCTTGTGCTAGACGCAGGTGAGATCGAGGATGAAAAGGCCGGCGAAAGAAAAGTCCCCCTTGTACAGTTGTACTGCAGATAGATCCCACCGCAACCTGTTAGCATTGCACTGGATGGCTTGGGTTGCGGGATAGACGTTGTGATGGAATGGGGAAAGACGCTCTGAGTCTGGCTTGCGTTCAAGTTATAAGCGCAAGTCCAGTTCTTTTCCCACGGTACATCCCGCTCATCGTGCGCGCCCGAGGCGCGCACAACGGGCAGGACTTGAAGCTTGAAGCTTGAAAACATTATTATGTAAGCACTCCTCAAACGAGCGAAATAAAGGTAATCAAATGTTAAATACCTAGCTGAAAATGTTCCAGTGAACAACTGAAGTCCTGGATGAGATATTGCGAGAGTAGGTACGTGTCTGATGGCATCAAAAAAAGATTGTCACGTTAAGTACTTTGTGTTCAACAGTGTCCAAATACATATTGGGAAGTTCATTATCATGAAAGCACGACAGCCATGAGCAGTACAACTTAGTAACTAAGTGCTTCAAATTTTACGTAGATAAAAAAAAGGCTCTCAAATCTCAGAAGCTGTCCGAGCACGTGCTCGACCACTTTTCCAATCAGGAGTACATATCCTCCTCTCCCTTCCATTCATCACAGTGTATCAAGCCTTGAAGTGGCCCTCATGGAGGGAAACTTTAGTCTCTATTCCCTCATCACGCCACTGGCAGGGCTGGTCGACTCGGAAGCCGAAGCCACTACCGGAAACACTGTAACATCTCTCTATCATAGGGTACGTTCCACAGATAAGTCATCTAAGTATTATTACCAAGATGTGCGCAATAGAGTCCATGAAATATATCATACTCTGTGTGCGCTTTTACTTGTCGGGGTGGTGGCAGGGTAAGGACAACGACAACGAGACGCTGGGGCGAGAGGACGGGGGGGAGAACGCGGACGAGGACAACAAGTATGGTGGCGGGGGTGAGGTCGTCGTTGTCGTCTAGGAGCGAGGGGACGGGAGGAGGATGGGCAAACAGCAACGGCCAGCCTGAGGGGCGGCGTCGTCTCGCCATCTTCGTCGTTGTCGTCGTCATGCTGGGGCGAGAGAACAGGGGGAGAACCGGACGCGCAACGAGGTCTTCCTTTGACCAGGTCTCGTAATCGTGGTGGCCCTGCTGGTGGTGAGTGCATCGCCCGAGTTCTCCGCCACGTCGACGCATTTACGGCTGCTTTTCAGCACCCCCCAAACGATCAGCGGGAAGGACGGGCGCACCTGACGATCTGGATTCCCGCTCGCTGCCTTACCCCTGCCGGCTCCGGAGCTGTCCAGGTCCACCACCCCAGTAGTGGCGACGGTGGCGATGGCGACGGCGACGCCTGACTCAGACTCAGGCTCCCTGGAAGGCCTCCTCGGCTCCATCGGGTCTGAACTGTCGGTCCACAAACGGGACGTGGAAAACTGGCTTCTCCGTCATATCACCGCTGGCACTTCTTACAGAATTCGCTCAGCCAAGAAGCTCCTCTGGTACGACGTGAACCCCGAAAGTGGAAAAATCACGCTGCATTTTTCCGATGGTTCTACTACCGTGACAGATGTCTTGGACGCTGACGGTATTCACTCAGCAACTCGCAAAATAATGTATCAGAAACTCGCTGCTGTATCTCGAGATGATGACACGAGGAAGAATTTACTGGAGCGTATCGATCCTGTGTGGACTGGCGAGAAGTTCCTGAAGGAGCACCTGGACCCTGGACGTCGAAGCACCGACTGACTTGACAGTGGTAGGCAACATATACAGCGCGAATTAGTGCGATGCTTATTGTTTTGATCTAGCATGCCGGAAAGAATAAGGAGGAGCTCAATGTCAGACTTTCCCTGATTAACCAACGCGAATCTTTGAAGCACATCGTGACATTTCCGATCTCTCAAGGCCGACTTATCAATGTCGCGATCTTTGCTTACAACAGCGACGCGTTCGGGACACCGTTTATCTTACAGGAGATGTAAGTGTTCCTATTCCTAAACGTTGACAAATCTCAAAGTGGGAAATCTCCTACTGCTTCCTTAGTGTCGTGAGTGCGTCAAACTCTGTTTATTTTCGCCACTTCTGATCTGTTTGTATCAGCACTTCCACTCATGCAAATCAGCCAGCGAAGAGACACGTGAAGCTTGGACTCAGGGCAACTTGACTCGCACCGAACAAGTCCTGAGAGAAAAGATCATAGATGTTCAAGATCCTTCTCGTCATTCACAGTGCCTCCCGTCTGAAGCAATACAACTTGGCTATAGATGATGCAAAAAGGTAGCCTTTCCATTCATTGTCTTTGGTTTCGTCACGCATTAACTAGTATCGCGCACCAAGTCTGTCGAGGTTCAGCGGTCCACAATCGGTCAGATTGCAATCACAATAGCCCGCGCAGCCAATGGCGACCGCGACGCTGCCATGCGTATATTTGACCTCGTGTTCACTAATGGTTCCTTACCCGAAAGCAATTTTGTTTTGCTTATCAAGGCACGTACCTACTATTCTCGTCGCTATTTACTCTTCGAGGCTTGATTCGAACCCATTCTTACTTCGAACCTCGATCCCCGCAGCCTCGCCAAAGTTGTTCCCAAGCCACCCAATTTGGCATCTTGAGTATATCCCCAACCACCGTCTCGCCTGGCCAGGTGAGCGAATATCTCCGACCCTCTTGACGAGCCCTGATTGATGCCTATTCGAGTAATGCACTTTAGTGGGTGGGGACCCGAGGATAGATTTGAACGTGCGAAGATTCAATAGTGCAGCTCCTGGAGAGCCGCATATTCACACCAGCATGGAGTCCTGTGCCTTCATTGCAATCTGCATCAGATGCTCGACTGTCAACTGGAACACATGCAAAAAAGTACGTGAATGCCGATGGTATGGATGGTGAACAGATATATCTCAATTTGCTCTAGCGTGTCTGTCCGGCTTCCTATAGACCACCTTCTCGTGTTTCAATGGTATCTGGTACGTGAAGCGCTCACATCGATAGGTCACGATAACACTATTTGAAATTCGGACGAAGGCAAGCGAGGTCGGTGATGGCCTTGAACAGTCACTGCAGGCCCGGGCACATCCGTAGAGTCCCTGCCTGCCATTGATGCATTAGCCCATCAGCGACAGCTGTGATAACGAAACCTGTCAAAAAGAAGTGATATGACGGATAAACCCGTACCCGTAGATTACTGTAGGCTTGGGTCGCGTGGCAGCGGTCCTCGCCGACGACACGCCATGACGCGACGAACGCGACGTCGTGCCGTGATGTGTTATCCCCCTGCCTTGCACTTGCCCTCGTTCAGTGCGAACTGTGACCGCCATGCACTCTCGTTCCGCCGAAAGGGCACGACGGTCACCGCTATGTCGTGACTCGTCATCCCGTTCTCGCTCTCGCTCATCGTCGCGTGCGTGATGACGCACCTCACTCACACTTCACTCACCCCAGGAGTCGTCCACCTCCGCCTCTCCGCTCTGGCCCACTCCACCATTCCCTGTATGTAAATCTGTACTGGCGGGTGCCATACCCGCATGGGTTACCCATACCTAGGTATACCTGGCTAGGACAACAAGGATGCGCAAATCACCACACGAGTTGTTAACGGAGACCAAACGAGTGATCACCAACCGCGTCAGGTGGGCACAACACTGTACTTTCTCGATGTACTGACCTTCCTATTCTTGATTTTCAGGTACTTAGCGCGTCTCGTGAACCATTCGCCCGCAGTCTGGCCTGAATTAAAGTTATGATCAGGGTGCTTTTGCACAGCATCCGCGATCAAAGGACTGTCCTCCATGAACGCCCGAAGCACCCTCGAGTTGCCTGGACGATTGAAGAACACGATAGACCAGCGTTCGCGCTTGATTTGATCGCCGGGTGCCTGCACCACGCGATGCACGTTGGACTGAAGCATACCTCCGCTGAAGATGGCGAGGGCGTCGCCAATGTTGCAGATCGCATGGCCTGGAAGAGGATGTATGCATTTATCGGCTGTATGCATTTATCGTCATTTGTGAGTATCTCCCTAGAACTTGCGATTACAACAAACGTCTCGTTCATGAAAGTTGATAAGTGTAAGCTTTGATGTTACAATGGTAATACAAATTGGGAGGCACAGACTACATTCATTAGTGAAACAGCACACCAGGAAGCAACGCACGTCTAGTAATAAAGTAACGAGAGCTTAGATTTGCCTCGCCTTCTTTGAACCATCATCCGCCTTTTCACCACGACGGCGCTTTACGCCACGGAACGCCTTGACAAACCATGCGTTGTATCGATTGTGGCTGGTCTCCTTAATCCCCTTGACAATGTCCTGGTTAAATGACTCTAAGGAAATGGGAAGGGTAACCTCATGCACACGTAACGGTGTAAGGTCCGTGGGAGATGGTTCTGCCGTATCGCGGATGGTCGCTTCGCAGAATGTGATGACTGATGCTTTCACTCTGCTTAGGCCCTGGAGCAGCATGGCTTCCACCCTGTCCCAGCCGACATTACCGGGTGACGTCTTTCAAAACGTTAGCGTAAACGACGAGCCAGGTTGGCGACGTACTTACGCAAAACGCGTAATTATCTCCGGGTTCATCTTGAATGCTGACATCCAGTTGATCGGAGCCACAGGGCTTGACCCAAACATGGTAGGTCACTCCTTTGATCGAACACCATGTATATCCACCGGCTGTCAGAGGGCGTAGTGACTCGGAAGCGACGTCACTGGAATCCGAAACAAAGTCCTTGCTATACGAACTCGAGTTTATGAAGGACATGTAATCCAGCCAATCCTTCGACAGCCTCTTCCATGCCTCACTTTTGGATGTCGGGCTTTTATACGGAGGATCTTCTTCAATGTCGATAATAATGGCCATACAAATGGAGGGATACACATTAACGAGAGACTTGATCTCGTTCCTGGCATTTTCAAATTTCTGGGAAAAAGCGATTTGACAGACCACGGGATAGATAGGGTCCGTTGCATCATCAGGCGAGGAAAACTCTAAAAAGATGTCGGGAATGATGGTGTCTTCGTCAGGATTCAAGGCTTTGTTATGATTGATTTGAGCTAGAACGAGATTCGGGGGAAAGGGAAGGCTAGTTCCGCCTTTTGTCAACAATTGATCCACAGTTCGTATTGGCGTATCATGAAGAATAGACGGCCATTTGGTGTGGAGGATTCCCAGTTTGCAGCAGTGAGAGAACCTGATTCTGTTGTTACTAGGTACGGTCCACAGGAAAAGAAGAAACTGACCGTGGCTTTCCCCATATCCCTGGGGATCGGGAAACAACTTGCCTGATAAGGTTGAATTGCTCGACCGAGACTGAAGATAATTCCTATAGGGTGGTGGGTGAGCGGGGCTTGGCGGACGGTCTGCGTCACCCACCAAGATATCCTGGTCTTCTTGGCGCGCTTTGTACATTCGCAAGAGATGCTCGGTTGCACCTTGACAAAAATCTGCAAAAATAGGTCGTATTGATAAATCATCTAGGGTAAAGCTTTGGCCACTTACCGAGTTCATGAAGAGACAGTTCATCAAGCAGAACTGTGAGAATCATGGTAGGATCCGACGTCTCAACTGTCGAATCAACACCCGTAATCGGAGAATGTAACTTCTGTACAGCAGTGGAGTTAGCTGTGCTGACTGTCTCTTTTACGGGTGATCTTAATGTGGCTGAACCGATACGAGACTTTGACACGGTGATGGAAGGGGAGCTGCGACGTTCGACAATCATCGCTGGGCTGATCAAGGCCCTCCTGGAGCTAGAAGCGGAATAGCCACCATAGGTAGCAACAGACATGCTGCAGTTCGTAACAGGAACTGGAATTGCTGGTGGAGACGAAGTCAATGGAGCCTCAAAATACAGAACCTGGAGGGGGGACAAACGGGGGGATTGGGACGAGCGACACTGGTCCCTCTCTTTTGGCACGTCTGCCGCCTTAGTAACCCTGCGGATTCATCACGGCTCCTGCCGAATAGAGCACAGAGAAAACCTACATGGCGCCACGGGACCTTAAAATTGATGTGAATATTAGATTTGGATGGGAAACATCAGCTCGATAAGAGCAAATGGAGCCTATGTGATAGGAGGCGATAGCGCGATATGAAATGGGCCGAAGATAGAACTCACTTGTGCAGCTCTTCAATGAATCTTCTGTGGCCGGAGCTTACCGCTGTCAAACTGCGCTCAATGTTTCAGTCTCCAAAAGACTTTGTCTCTCAAGAATCGATAGTAGATACAGGCTCGAAGAGCACCTTCAAGGGGTCTGGGTCGTTTGGTATGGTCCAAGTAACTTCTAGTAATTTAAAGTTCAGTCGAGCAAATTTGTTGACAAGAATTTCAAGCGACTGTTTACAAAGCTGCTGGTGAAGATCATCAGCTTCCGTAGCTACGCAATCAAACTGGAGCAGCTCACCGTGAACAAGATGTTGTCGTTTGTGGAGCGAGAAGCAACCATCCTCAAGAAACTGTGCAAAGATACGCCAGCCGACGGCATCCTCTGGCTTGGGCGAGAGTCAATTTTGACATTCTCGTCCTGGATCTGTCGCCGCGGCATCCTCTGGCTTGGGCGAGAGTCAATTTTGACATTCTCGTCCTGGATCTGTCGCCGAGGTCCATCTCTACATTGTAGACCTCATCGAGACTCGGAGGAAATCTAGTATCGCTAGTACTGTCCAGCATATTGGTGACCAGCTAGTACGCGTCTGGTAGCATGATTTCGAGTGGGCCGTACATGACCGGCGATACCGAGCGCTCTGATCCTAGTAGCATTGTCGTTCCCGGTGATCCATGTGGCAGCCTGAGGACCATTGCCGAAGAGATGTTTTTGGCTATCTCGATCAACTCTCCCTCCGTGCCATGTTTGAATTGCCATAATTCAAGTAATATGCGGCACGCGATCCGGACACCGGAAGGGCTTCTGTTACAGACCGTGTTTTCAACGATACTTTCTAAAATCAGGGAGCTGACGTGTCAGACTCTGAGACTGACTAGTTTCCCCTGAGGCCCGCATGTTGGCCGTGCATCTCTGCCGCAACGGTCCCGTGTCTTGTTTGGTTGTGTTTCCCCTGTATACGTATTAGTCTCGCCCGCTCTTTTTCTCGGTTTGTCCCACCTCAGGCAGACTCTTTTACGCAGGTTTTTATCGTATTGTGCGCTTCTTCCCTGCCGCTTGTCATCCTGCGATTGACTCATCGAATCAGTTTCCTCGACATTTGGGCTTACCATTCCATTTTCGTCATTTGTCGTTACCGGTGTTTGCCGAACGTGTGCACTGCCTCGTCGAGCCGCGACTCGACAATATGCTGTCTTTCAGACTCTTTCTTGAAAGCTTGACGCGTGACGCGTGATGCATGACACAAAGCGACGACGACGACGCGACAAATGCCGCGACTCCGGCGTGCCACGACAGGACGACGAAGACACACGACGCACCGACGACGGGCGACTCAAAACGTGCCTTTCATCCAGCGGATAGACAAAGGACCAACTCTGGGACAAGAACCCGACGGCGCTAGCCAAGGTATGTTTCGTTTCGCTCAGAGATAGTCTTGCTCCTTCCCTCTATCACATCTCTTTCTGCCAGCTTTGTGAGAATTTGGAAAAGTACGGACATGTAGTAGCTCGCAGAACTCAGAAAAGAATCACAGTCCATCGACTCGATCGCCGAAGACGCTGTATCAGTCAAACAGGTGCATGACCACTACCCTGAGCTTCCGTTGCTCCGTAGGTCTTCTCTGTCCTCATGATATGATTTACTGATGCGGCGACCTGCAGCCAACATGCGTTGCGGCGCTTGGTATACCGACCCAATCATCTTGAGTTCCGAACTGTTCGCCTATCCTTGCGTTTACTCCGATCAAGAAAGGCTTCCACAGAACGTGCCTACTTCAAATCTACGGGTGGCCATATCAACAAGTGGAGTTTCAATCTACGCGGGTCAAATCTTCACCTTCTTCCTGAGCATGGAGGGTAAGTCGGTTGCTCTATCCGATCCCGTCACGCGCAGACATACGGCACAGGCTCGTTCTGGTGGATTCCACCAGAGCTCGGAAACGCCTCCACGATGCACTATCAAAAACTATTGCCATATGGTGTACCGTCGTTCAGTAATCACGGGATGTTCAGGAGAGCCACAGAAACCGTCGATTCTCGCATTTGGGACACCGTGCTCTATACCCCACCAGGAAGCGTCAGCCCACAAGAACACAGTCAGATCGAGGCCAGACTCGACGGATCGGATGGGCTTCCGAATTTGCAGTAATTTTCTCTCTTGCATCGTCCCGTTTGCCAGCTTCGGACCTTCGTATCGACTACCGACATTAGAACGTCCACTCCATCCGATATGGATCACACCCACCACGACCGTCTTCCCCACTTTCACTTTGCCGAGTCTGGCTGACCGGGCGTTCCACCTGATCGTGTGTGTATCTGCCTCCAAACGCCGCGGTCGTGGACGGCATGGCGTCGGGATTCGCCTACATCCAAGGGGTCAACCATGAACTTTGGAGCATGGTCCATTTTCCATCTCCCCCTAATCATCGTCAACGTCTTATCGTCTCCGCTCTCAATCACAGGGTCTCACCTCGATTTTATACTGCAAACACGGCGACCAAATGGCGTGGACGATGGTTGCCTCAAAGGAAGATCCTCCGAGAGGAGCTGACAGATGACTCGGCGGCAGCGAATTTGTCTGAAGCGCTAGGGTATGCGATTGGTAGGGGGGTAGCCGGTGACCTGTGATGTATTGATGGGCAACGTGCGGGGCGAGCTACGGTTGGTGTGCAAACCAGAGTGGGTACGGCCGTGGTGAGGGCCAAAAGGTGTCCGACCCGGGGCACCACAAGTAACGTTTGGTTCAGAGATCAGCAGTCCAAGTAAGGATGCGGATGGAATAAATGCGCACCAGAGCACAATGATGCAAAGATGGGTAAGGAAATATGAATATGGCCACGAAGACGGTGTCAGCGAACTTGTCAAGGCTAACCAAGTGCGACCGTGTGATCTACAACGGATCCATCGAAAACGTTGCAAGTTGAAGTATAAGTGTTCCTTCTATCGCGAATCAGACAACTCCATGAGCGTATACGAATACAGTGATGGGCCGACGCCATGACACGAGCACCCAAGCACTCATACGAAACGCTGCCACGACTTGCGCTCAAGAGGTACACCACGTTCGTGTACAAAGACAGTGTCACTTCACGAAAATGAAATCAGTCAGTCTGCATAAAAGAAGTGACACGCTCGTCGACTCACGCAATTATCCGCGTTTTTCGGGGCCGCGCTCCATGCGGCGCTGAGGACGAACAGCGCATGCCCTAACAAGAAAGTGGGGTGTTGGCCAAAGACGACATTCACGGGCAGCGACGGTTAATACCAAGCCGAGCGCGAGTCAGAAGTCGCGTGCAGATAAATGTCTGACGTTTCTGGTGGATATTGGTCGTCGCAAAGCTGGCAGAAAGAGATGTGATACAGGGAAGGAGTCAGACTATCCCTGAGCGAAACGAAACATACCTTGGCTACCGCCGTCGAGTTCTTGTCCCAGAGGGCCACAGCGAGATACCGCCGCCGGAAGGTCTCCAGATTCCGCCAAATGCTGCACATGACCGGTATACCGTATAATCTGTATTACTATTCAACGGTATTAGTATCCATATACAGATCAGACTGACGCGTCGGGAACCAGGTGACCTTGTAACTCACATTTTATTGTCATTGCATGTTGAAAAGATAAATATGAGTGGGTTGCAATTGCTACATATTGTGTCGATATTCCGTGAGGACTGAAAACCGGTTTCGCGATGCCATAATATTAGCCAGAACATTTGTCCAATTGGCAGAGGAGGATGGCTATAAATTGAGTTATCTGAAACGCCGCAATAATCCGTCTCAATGCGGTCGTTTTGGCCTTTGATCATCCTTATATAATGCGTAATCATAAAAAAATTATTTCCGTGATGGTTACGCGACTCGGCATGAATTTCTGAAACGAGTGTATCAGCACCGCCAATGTGCTCCTACTTTACAGAGGATAAACGAATCAAAGTAGTACCAGCTGCCCAGGCTTCGGCAATGGCATCAAATATGCCAGCGGCTGCTGACGTGCACCCTTTCTATGCGCCATTGCCTGCCGGATATCATCCACATCATCCTCCGTACAGTATAGCTGGAGCAGCTAGCTTGTTGTTCTCAACTTGTCTGGAACAAACTTAGTTTCAGTATAGCTCGAATAGTAGTCTACGTAAGTTGGCTTTCTAGGTATAAATAGTCCGGTTCAGCGTCTTGACTAGTCCGGAGTCAGGAACGAAAAAAAAACTGCAAAGATAAGAGACGCACTCGAGATTTTGAGTATGATTGAAAAATAATTCCAGCGTAGAGGGTAACGACGGCTTGAACTGCAAAGGCCGGAAACTGCGCTTTTGTTTTATACATTCTTTTACGTTTTTGCAACGATCCCACGGAAGAGTTCCGCATGCAAGGTATATTAGCGTATATGCAAGAGACACCAAGTCGTCCTGTCGGTCGTAAGCTATGAAAAAAAAAAAGTGAGGTTCATCCAAACGCACAACGTGAAGGCGTCAATAACCTATGCATTCCGTTATGTACATGTATACTCATGAAGGGTACTGTCCCTACGGCACTAGATGTCTTCCCCAACTCCAACGTTTCACGGCGTCGACGTTTAGTTGCGTGACCGAAATCAACTAGGTATGGTCGTATTTCTCCCGTCGTCGGAAGCATTATATTGTCCGGCTTCACGTCCCTGTGAAGGTAACCTTTGTCATGGATGGCCCGTAAAGTGCGAACCTAACAGTGTATTAATTTGCATGATTGCACAAGAAGAGGGTCCACGAACCATTGCTCGACCGATTGAAAAAACCGTCTCGATGGGGACAACCCCACCTGAGTTATGTAGAAAGGTCTGGAGGCTGGCACCGAGACACTCCAGGACAATAACACCGTGAGCCTTGTAAGAGTAAGCACCGTGACAGCGAGGGACTCCTTGAATATCTCCTAGCCGCCGGTATGTTTGATGTTTGATGCGAGTCCGGATGGTCCCGCATTCCGTTTTTAATGCCACCTTTTCGTTTGTATGGCAGTCTACTTCGATGAATACGCGACCTGCAGATTAAAGCTGCAGTCTTCGCACCAAACCTAATCTATAAAGAAGGTGTACCGTGGCTACCTTCCCCCGCGTATGCAGATAGCCAGTATTTGTCGAAGATGGGAGTTGGCGACGCAAACAATGAACGTGTGTGTGTGCAGGACCGCATCAAGGTTTGTACTGTGTGAGTTACTAGTAAGAAGTTTTAGCCTGATCGTCAGCCCGTGTGACGCGTGACAAGGTCTACCAGAGGTTTCGTAGGACGACGACTGCCCTCGCTCTTTCCCTCTCCCTTGCCCACAACTGGCACGGAACACTTTCAGCAGCAACTTGAAGATATATGTGGGCACAGCCTGAGGGTGTAGTTCCTTTCGACGAGATTTTGCTTGGTGTACAGTCACCTCCGAGTCAGGCACGGAACTCACATTAATCATGTCAGTACAAGATACTTAACAATAGTGTAGCGACCAAGATAAACACCAGCACATTACAGGTAACAAGTTGAACAGGCAAATACAGGATAAACGGTGACAGGTGTAGGGATAGAAAGAAAACAGCGAAGCACTGGCACGAGATCAAATGATATTGAAAGAGTCTTGAAACACAAGGAGGGATGTGTGTACCCAGCAATCGAACTCCGTGGCTGAGGTGTCATCATCGGGGCATGGCTCACACAACCATGCAATAAGAGAAGACGACAGCGGCACAATCATGCGATATGTGCATGTTTGGAATTGGAGAGGGAACGTGGACGGCTGGAGCAACATGAGTACTGTACTACACAGCACGAGCAAAATGATAATTACCGCCCAATTGGAAGGAGCCCCATGTGGTCTCTGGTGCTCGTGTCTTTGAGCTAGAGTCATTGTGAACCGAACCTATTACACTCAACTACGTGAATATATCAGTTAAACGTGCAAGATACATACACGGATGTCCTGATTCAATGGCAATAGCCGACTGCCTGACACTTGCTGTAAAAACTGCTCACAGCGAAACGTGACATCGTTCTGCACCGAACGGATATCTTCTGTGGGCACGACAGCTTGAATTTGAGCATGCACGGGAGAGTGGCGCGACTTCGGTCACGGCCGAGCGGACCTCGACATTTGATGGGCTTGAGTTCGAAAATCGGTCTCCGCACTGTGATTTCGTCGTGGATTGATCGACCCCTACCATTTTAGGCAAGTGCATGTATGCGCCCCGCGTGCCGGCGTGCATGAGTCGGAAGGAATCGCGCGCGCTCGCGAGTACACGTTTGCAGGTCCTGCCTCGGTTGGAAATATGCGATAGGGGAACGTGCGACTTCCGGATCCAGACAAAGAGAATCGGCCAGTCTCCAATTTCGCGTTTGTGGCAAGTGACACCACGACCACAATGAACTCGTCAAAGCCGACTCGGAGAGCTGCTACGCACCGTCAAGCGCGACTCTCTCATGGCAGATTTCGAGCGAGGTCAGTTTTTTTACACACAGAAAAGTCTCTCTTACGTATGTAGACCCGCATTGCGCAACACACACACACACCATGCGACAGCATCGCTCGAGCACCTTTGACGAGCTCAGGCGCACGCACGACCACCACCTCTCCCGAACACACCATCGAATCGTCCACGCCCGCGCGCCACAAGGCTGAGCTCGAGCAAGAACTTGTCGAGCACCGCGCAGGAGCACTAGAACGCGATGCTACCCTCCACGCAATACAGCACCAACTGGACAAGTGCGAGGCTGCGCAGAGCACGGGGCAGATGTTGCTGTTCTGAAGAGACGTGCGAACGTATCACTCTCGGAAATTCAAGGGATAATGGGGACATTGCGGGGCGACGTGCAAACGCTGAAAGACAAGGTGGCACGGCGCGAACAAGGTGCTCAGCTCATCTTCGGACATTGGAAGCAGGTCGCAGAACTGTAAAAACACGCAGACGCTACCCTCCAAGTATATAGAGGCTATGATTTCTATTAACGTGAGTTCCGATTGCGTTTGGTACAACTTGAATGTTGTTATTGTAACGACCGCCTGCCGCCAGTACCGTGTCATTGCGACTCTTTCCCAACACTGCCACTGAGCTTGACCTTGGTGTGGAAATCCCTTCCGAAGTTCTCAACATTGGGCCAATTTCGGAAGGTTCTCCCAATTGTTTCACCGAAATTCTCGCCGAGCGCTCGTCTTATGGTGAGATTTCATACCGTAACGGGGCGCGATGACGCGCTAAGCTGCCATGTTCGCTCTAGCATAAGAGCCATTTGAGTTTTGATGTCTGGTGTTCAACTTTGTTTGAACAATGAACATGGCTCGTAACGACGTCTTCGACGCGACATCAATCCTGGGGCCCCCATCGCCCCGCCCCTCCGCATATTCGCGACGGGCACTGTCTTCCTCACTCACTCACTCTCGTACACTCACATCCACTCCCATTGACAGGCACTGTATCTCGCGGCGGTCCTGCTCAACATGTCCTCGCACTCCTCGCACAAGTCGCTGGAACAGTCCCAGAAACCCATGCTCATCGCATCCCTCGGCGAAGCCCTCCGCGGCGCCCTCGAATCATCAGGCGTACGCACAAAATATGGCCAAACCTCGGTGTACCCACTGCATGGGTCTCGCGACACCGACGCACGCACCGTCATCAATCACAACCCCCTCCCAGACTCGGAGGTCTCGCATGAAGACTTTATCGCCATCCTCGGACCCGTCCTCGCTCCAGAAAATTAGGTCGGATTTCACCTACCACAGCCTCCGCTAAACGACCCCGTCCCACGCGAGCAACAGTCTCCCTCGCCCGTTCCCCTGTTTCCAAACACCCTCGCTCCACCGTCTGCACCGCGTCCCTCCATGTCGACGAACAGCGCTTCCCCGCCCTCACCCCACTCTTACAGCATCCCCAGCCCGAGTCCACACTCCCCCGCACCCTTTGACTGGCTCCACTCTTTGAGGGCCGGAGCGTGCACAACACCCTCGCCAACATCATATCGGCGTAGACGGTCTCGCCTGCGAACGAAAGGGCGCTCCCGATGCGTCGTCTCTATCGATCTCGGGCGTCGCGCTCGTGACGGCGTTCATGCGGTCAGTCCCCTCCTTGGCACAACGTCCGTTCGCTGATTTAATAGGTTATACTTGAACAGCTCCTTTTACAGGCCGACGTCCTACGTTTGCTTCCCTCGCTAGCCCAACTCAGCCCGGATAGATTGACGTTGCAGAGGCAGGTTGGCCCGACGCTGCACTCCTCAGCCTCCCCACGAGCGAGTACCTCCAAAGCTCCGGGTGGAGTCTCGAACGCGCGGTCTGGTTCTGATTTCTGAGCGGGGGTTGGACGGGGGGTGCGGGTAGTGGAAGCAGGAACGCGAGTGGCGCAGAGTGGGCACGGCGGACGCGTCGTTTGTGACGCAAGATGGGGTACTGCCGCTGCCTAGTAGAGAGTCGTTTCATCCGATGGCCGACGAAGAGGAGGATGAGCCTTCTCGCCATTGTCGTCCTCATCGATGGCGAGCCGAGATGGCAACGACAATACAAACGGCTCAACTCCTTCTTTGGCAGAAAGGCACCCCACCGATGTGGCAACGCCCCAGAATCTGACCAGCGGCTTCCCGGCGGTACCAACCCCATGTACGCTCGATTTGCACCCTTTTGTGACGCACGACGTGGCCGAGGAGGATAGGAAACGGTGCGTGCTGACTTTTTTTGGGCGATCGTCGCGCGGTGGATTGACAAGTAACCAGGTTCTTGGAAGACGTGAAGTGGCAAAACTGACCACTGCACAGCGCATCAAATCACATGTCATCTCTTTTGTCACAGTGATGAGTCTCGTTCAGTGCGTCATCCCGATCTATGAGGAGCGATCGTCAAGTTCCTCAGGTACCTTTCATTAACCAATTCAAAAATGCAATGTACCTACAGCCCGGTTCATGGCGTCGTATGCGATCGGGAAATGGATGGAGAAGAGGAACCCGACGGGCAGCGGGCGATTTGGTGGATAGCTGGAACTACGTTCGTATTCGTCATTCATGCGGGTTTGTTTGTTCGCTGACGCACCGCCGACAGTACTTTTTCGGACCGAGGCAGATGGAGGTGTGGCTCTGTCAAGGATCTGAGCGTCTGAGCGGTAGAGTGGGCATTGCACCCGTCGCGGATCCGACCCAGCAACGGATGGCAGAGGAATTGCCGTCGGCGCTCATCCTCATCCTCATGTTCCTGCTCGTCCAACGATGAGGGACGCGCACGTAAGAGCCAAGATCGGAAAAACGACAAGCTGCAAGGCTACGCAGAGGGAGAAATGGGAGGAGAAGGAGCGGGAAAAACGGGAGAAGTAGGAGGAGAAGCAGGCGAGGAAGGCCAGTAACAAACACGCCTACCAGCTGGTTGTCACTGCTATCATAATGCGAGCAAAGCTTTCGAAGGGGAAGGCGGGTTGTATCCATGCGAAATACCATGATTGAATCCATCTTATAGCTGATTAGTTCCAACTTTGTTTTGAACAGCAAATTGTACGCTTTCTCATTGGTCAAAAGTCACGTTGTCGTGGGAGCTCGCTCCACCCCCTTGCGCCACAACCGGTTTTACCAGTCCGTCTAAGTAAGTATCGACGGCATGCTTCGCCTCCGCATTGCCTCTTTTGGACGGATTGGTCACCAGTCTAAGATATTCTTCAAAGCTTCACCAGCGGCAACTCCCTCTACCACACCGTGCACAGCCAACCACGGATCTCTCGAGGATTCGTTCGACCCCCGCGTATCCACGGCGCCCATCCTCTCCTCTCCTCACTCTGTGCCAGCAACTCCCCATATGTTGGCTACTGTCACCTCCTCTCCCGCCGCCTTTCCCTCAACTCTACAGCACCCTTCTTGACCTCGTCAAACCCCACACCAGTCGAAGCCTACGTCATGGGCTGCGCACGTCGAGGCGAACTCTGCATCCGTGTAGCATGCCACAGAGACCATTTCTTTATCAACGAGCCATTTTCCCACTGTGACAGGTCTGTCGTTTCCGGTCCGAGCAGCCCCTCGCCCTACGGCAACACTACTATCCAGCTTTCCTAGGCCAAGCTCCTGCGGATCCGCTAAAGGCGCTCCACAACACTGTGTGCGTGATCGACCCGAGCCAGTGCTCTCCCCCGATGAACAAGTTGGGCGCCAGTCCACGCAGTCCGCCGAGCTCATTGCCGTGGCCAACACCGAACACCGCGCCCTCTCTCTGTGCAAAGCACTCGTCGCATGCAGAGACCTATTCTCGGAGCTGAGCGTGCGCAAAGAGAACGAGGAGGTGTCCTGCCGCGAAGCTCTCACGTGCCAAGAAGCTGATTGAGGAGCAACAAGAGCAGGAAGGCACCAAAAAAAAGAAGATCATGAGACGGGAGATGATTGAATAGATGAGGATGGTATAGACCACCTTATCGGTGTGTATACTTTGTGTCTGTCTCCAAAAGGATTGTGTTGACATGGAGGATCAAAAGGATCGACGATGGGTTCACCTCAAGATCTCATTGACGCGATGAGTTTCATGGCAGAACATGCTATCGTCCCTGTGGTGTCTCGTATGCTGGAGGGCCTAGGCTCTGCTGAACAGGGGTTTGAGCTCATGAAGCATGGAAATCAGTTTGACAAAATCGTCATTCGGATGGAAGGCTACTGCGCGACTGTAGTTCTCTGCGCCCCGTGAGGCCATTCAAGTGGGCGAATATGACTCTGAGGATCAGTTCGTCCGCCAGACTCTGGAACACCGATGCGATAGTTGTTCTTTGATACTCAACACTTGCAGCCAAAGATCGAGGTAGAACTCGATGGAAATATCTCGATTTCGCCTACTCGCGCTGAAGCTTCCGAGTCATCTCTACCTGATTCTGAGACACGGAGTGAATCAGATCTATTTGCTTCTTCGGTATCTCCTCCATGGGCAGCCTCACTGCAGGGCTTATGGCACAAAGGTTTTTAGATTTTGTAGTTGTGAAGACTACCAAGTACACAACACATGACCGGCCTCGAAGTTCTGGTCGTCGAGATAAAAATTTCAGCACCATCTATCGCATTCAAATGGCTAGCAACTTCTCTGCTGCACTTTGGATGTTAAATATATGTCACAGACTGCTTTTTACTATGTATTTTTTGTACTGATGAACATTTATCACAATGATCGGTAAATTCCACAACTGCTCAAATGAATCACACTGCTACGCTTACGACGAATCGAGCGGCGCGGGCCTTTGGACCTGCGATTCATCCTCGAACGCAGAATACACTTTCTACCTTCTTCGTTTGAAGTCTGAAAGTTTGACAGTGAACGTTACTGTACCTTTCTGTATGGATGCAACCGGGTTTTGAGGCGTTACGGGTACCCCTGACTCCAGAGTTAGCAACCGGACCCCCGTTACCCGTCACGGTTGCTAGTTTTAGCAACCACTAGCATTTGG
>JBBPPI010000044.1:0-38319 GCA_038091915.1 Leccinum griseonigrum | reverse complement strand
TGGCAGTAATGTTTTATCAACGTCAATACTGTACCTATCATTGGCGTGTTATCACGAAATTGGTTATCCCCAGGAGTCGGGGACTGGGCGCAAGAGCGCCAGCTACGATTTGATTTTCGCGCTGAATGCCCGCAGTTGCTGTTGGGACATCTGGGCGGCGAATCGCGCTCAGTCGTGACAGCGGAAACCGATGTTTTTTCCTCGCTAAACTGTCGCCCTCAGCACCATGTGTGATCCGATCGTTCCGAGTGGACTGAGCTGGTTACGGTTTGAAGCATGGGTTTCCCTCCACAGCAAGAGCCAACAGAATAACATCAAGTCATAAGTCAGAGGGAAAAAATGAAAAGGCGGTACAACAGTTAGTATACAACAGCGACTAATAACACAACATAACAAATTTGGTCCATCGTCATCGCCAACGGCACGGGGAGCTTCTGGGATAGTGTGAAGCCTGCGTAATTCTCGGGTCTATTTATCACAACGTCAAACTAGAGGACATAGTATTTGGGAAAAACGTACTTCTTCAAAAATCCCCACGGTGCTTGATATGAGCATTAGAGTGTTGTTCAATGGCGCCCAACAAGCTCTCAAGAAATTTATCGTATCCGTCCTGACCCACGACAGCGATAATGTCACTTGCGTAGTTCTCATACTCTTCCTCAACTTCTTCCATGGAGTGTACAGCGTATTGCCTCTTGATCACGGTTTTGGTCCAACCCCTCAAAATCTCTGTGTAAGACCATGGTCGTCCTCCTAAGGGCAGCTGCCAGAGTGCGATAAAAGATATCAGCGCCAAGACTATGGCAGAAAAGAAATTGACCAGACGAACCTTCTCATATAGGTCCTCACGCACACGGGGATCCAAGAATGTCTGTTCAGTATGTCTTGCCGCGATTTGCATCATGTCGATACTAAATAGTGGGCGGATTTGGACTTTAGGGTGGTGATCTGAACTGTCCCAATCTCATTATAAACGAAACTGAGTTTCAATCTTACTAGGAAAGGACCCCGAGCGCACCTTTGTTATGCAGTACTCGTTCCCGCCCCGAGTCGGTCCTTTCTCAGGGGCTGTTTCCGACAGCAATTGTTCGAAATCGATTTTCTGTACGCTTTTGGACTAGGAATGGTGGCTACGAGGGCACCTTGCGCCTGGAGACTCGTACCCTGATTATTTGTAGCTGGAACATGACAGACTGTTGTGGTAACAGCGACAGACTGTCGTCGTAATCAGACAGACTGTCGTCGTAACTTTGTCAGAGAAGCACGGCCGTGTGAAACTGCGGCTGGCCCTAGAGTGGGGATTCCCACATTAGCACCACTGGATTGCAACGTCATCGCTTGATGGCTTGGCCTTTCCCCCAATGGAATCTTTTAATTATTGAATGATTGAATCAGAACTCTCAAATCGCGAATGAAAAAGGAAGCGAACGGTCTTTACGATACTTTCTTCTCGTGCTATTCCAAACTGAGTTTGCTTTTGACGAGCCTCGCATTGAGCATGAGCTGGCCGTGGCCCGTGGTGGTTGTTTATGCTCGATTGTTCATACCGTTTTGCCTTCCCCCTGCGAGCGCCACTGACATGTGTCATTGTGCGGTCCTTGGTAAATGAATGGGAAGTAACCTTCGGAACGGTGAACTCACGATCATAATTCAATGCAAAATATGCCGCAGTGCATTCGTTGTCGGTGGGCGGTGTCGTGACGTGATAGCCAAGACGACAGTCACGGTGCCAGTGACTCCCCCCGCGTGTTCACAAAGGAGTCTGTAAATCTGTAAAACGTTACAGGACTCCGACTTGGGATGCAAACGCACCTAATGGGATGAGCGCGAAGAGCCGCTAGGCCAAATTGCCATCCCCGGGCCGCTGGTTTCCATGAGCTAGCGACGACTCCGTGCGAACCCGCTGCAGCTCTACGCTCGTCGCGTCCCCTCGCGCCCCCCATACCCACGCTCATCCATATCGCTAGTTGAGTTTTTGAGGCGATTAGTAACTGTAGCTGTAAAACTGACTTTGTGACTTTGTCAAAGAAGCACGACGGTGAGAAAC
The DNA here is from genome assembly GCA_038091915.1 of Leccinum griseonigrum. Taxonomy (NCBI): domain Eukaryota; kingdom Fungi; phylum Basidiomycota; class Agaricomycetes; order Boletales; family Boletaceae; genus Leccinum; species Leccinum griseonigrum. The sequence goes on along the minus strand of JBBPPI010000044.1, from coordinate 36,272 downwards.
TGACACCGTGATGTAGCTGTAACTGTAACACTGTCGTCGTGACTATGTCAAAGAAGCACTGATTAGTAGCTGTAGCTGTAACAGTCACAGTGACACTGTCGTTGGTAACTATGTCAAAGAAGCCGGCAATGAGAACAACTGACACACGTAATTTTGACTGAATAGCAAACAATTGGAGATAAAATCAATCAGGACGAACTTAAGTAACGATTACGATCACTTCGCTTGCAGATCGAGTCGGGAGGTCAGAGAAGCATGGCGGTGTGCCTGGCAGCGGCGTTTGGCAAGACAATGCATCGTGTTGGACCTGTGTGCCGAGCAAACTATGCGAGTCACGTTGTTTCTATCTCGTACATAGATACATAATTTGGTTTGATTATAAGAGTCTAGACGATTCAAGTTGCGCAACGGTGCGTCTATGACTCACAAGTTTTACGCTTTCAACATCACTAATGATGAAGTTCTCGGTCGGCTTTCCCCCTTTGTATATTAATCTGTCGATATCATTACATAGTCGCATCCCCAGATCGAAGCACTCCATTGAATACAAGTCGGTCTGCTGGTCGATGCGGCACCAAACGTTCTGAGGTTCGTGCTCTAGCCGATGACCCTTACTTACATATTAGATTATCTTTGCTCAGCTGACGGAGATTCTTCACCGATTCCGAGTCTGAGCAGAATAGTATAAAGATAGTACGGCGAGTAAAGACTGGAGGCTCCACCAGCCCCTCGACTAGTTCTGTCCCTCAGATCATGGACCACTTTGATTTCTTTCACGCTGGCGGACTCGGCGGACTCGGAGACGGTGGCAACCAAGATGCGTCCAACCCCGCATTTTGGACGCATCACATCCGAACGAACGCTGGCGCCATGACAGAAATATTTCACGAACTCGTTGAGGACTTGCCCTCAGTTGTCAGTGACACGTTACAAGAACCCGCCGGCGCAAACGTGACCGCTTTTCCCTCCGACGATGGTGGGCCCGGGCCCTTGTCCGGCGGCAGCAACTCCAACGACTCGGATGGGGTTAGTAATGCTCGTTCGCCAGGAGACGTATCCAACTTGAACGGCGCTATGAAGTTCGCAAAAAGCCATCCTAGTAAGTCGTTTCATTTGAATCCACTGGCACGTTTTCCAGACATTCCAGTACACTGACTACATTTGATATAGCTCCTCTTGCCGTCTTGTTTGAAGGTCTCGGGATGAAAGGCTGGGTTCGATTTTGTGAACGCCTTACCCTAAGTTACATCTCTCGCGTTGGATCTGAATCTCTACGGGTCTTTGCTCGGAAGCGAGTGGAAGACAACGGAGCGTTCATTGTATCCGAATACGAAGAGATGGTTCGCGAAGGCGGAGTCTCTCTCGAAGATAGTAAGCCCCCGTTTCAGACTCGCCTACTAGTTGTGCCAATACATGTGCAGGGATGATTCAGCTACGTCCGGGTGTGACTGTGCGGACGCGCATTAACGTTCCGGACTTCCTCCACGTCCTCCGTGAGATGGTAAGTGACTGGCATATTCCCGCACCAGAATCTATTCTAAACTCATGCTAGGTGGTGGAGGATGTCCCCCGTGTTACGCATGCTGCTTGGCTGGAAGCAGCCAAGAACATCGCGGCGACAGTCTGTCCCTTGGATCTCTCCGAGCGATCAACCCGTGATGCGCGCCAGTTTTGCGACCGACCGACCCACCACGGGATTGAGGCGTATAATTTCTTCCATGACTTACCCGTATCCCGGAACACATCGGTACCGTCACCTTCCTCTACTGATTTGGTATCATATGCTTACTAAGTAACGCACTTTTTCACAGTCATCTTTGTTCAGTGGCGATCAGGCACGTCGCTCGATGGCGCTCGCCCTTCGAAACATCGCGCCATTGACCGACGAATTTGCCAACCCTCCTTTGTTGAATACGTTCTTTGGGATATACGACCGTGTTCGTGGTCCCGATGGCACGCTACAGTTCCATCTTCTTGAAAGATCTACCACTCACACAACAAATCTTGTGTTATCAATGGAAAGTCGATCTTGTTCGTTACTTTTCGACGCCTAACCTTACCTTGATACAGGTTATTCTTGTTCTTGAAACATGCTACATCTCTCGTCGTCGATTCCCAGTCTTATCTGACCGCAAATTCAAGGAGCTGAGGGATATCTACGACGCTAACAAGTCGACTTTTCGTGATGTTATGGCTTGCGCAAATGTCGACATTCCAAGCCCTCTACAAGAGACGGCACGTCGCAATTTGTTGAACATCCTTCCGGTGGATTCCATGTATTGATGCCGTTTTGCTTTGTCGTTTTGCCCTTTCGTTTTGAGAACGTGTACTACTAGTTCGGAAGAACTGTATGTAACTTGTATTGAAGCAATCGAATCTTCCGTTTGACTGGCCGAAAGATAGCGAACGTCTAGTACTTATGTTCGACTCATTGTTAGTCTCAGCCCACGATGGAAACTTTGATGGCGCCAATGTTTCCGTTCAAAAGACCGTTTATAGTAGACCGGTTGATGATACATCTTAATGTGATGCCCTCGTTCGGCTGTCCAACAGCTTTAATGTCTCCCAAGGCAGCCAGCTCGTAAACGACAGCCCTTCCTGAATCGCACAGCTCCGAGTCCCTAGAAATCGTCGATGAGAGCATAGTCAATATGGGCATGAAGCACCGATGGATGCCATGCGGCAATTTTGAACTGATCCAGTGCCACCTCTGCTCCAACCTGTCTGCTCGATAGACGACAGCACATACCGAAAGAACTAACGATCGCGTCCCGTAAATACGCCGAGTACCATCAGCTTTGTACCCCCTGGTCGACACGTAACAGGTCTGTAGATAACCGTACCCGTCGCCACGAACGACGAAAACAGTTTTGAAAAGTCGTAGGCCACTCATCGACAAGTGAGAACGAGACTAGTAGACTAGGTGGACGGACTACTCACGAGGTAGTCCCGAAAAGAATGCCCGATAACGATGAACCCACATTCCCCTCCGTCAACTTGAAGGCCTCAGTAAATCGTTAGGCAGAACTTGAAGCTGGTCACTGCTTAGCATGTCTCAAAGGAGCATCAGCTGCTGCTGAGTGAGATCGTATCGGTCCATCGGTGAGCACCACGAGGAATCTGGAGGACCAGACCTCGATAACGATGACGCCGTCACGTCCGCGTCGTTGGTCATTGCAGCCGAGGATGGCTTCGACTCTTCACCCAGCGAAAGCCATCCTTGCAACGATCAAATCGGGAAGAGGCTCGGAGGCGCTCCAGACGGAGGAAACGCTGGAACCTATCAGGAACAGGTCATCTTGATTATTCCCTAATTCATGCATTTGATTCGTTGCTGAGCGCCTTGTCCTCTCCTAGTCTCCCGTAGGCAGACCCTAATTTGGGTAGGAAGATATCACCTTGTCATGCACATAAGCAAAGTCGTGTTCGGTACGTGTGCAAAACGTCCATAGTAGTAAATAATTTACATAATTTTCTTTGCTATCTCCTTAATAAATTATCAATTTTCGTTTGGTCAACTTCACATTATCAATTTACTTGAAAAGTTATGCTTGCTTTCGTTAGTATTTTACTCTTAATACTGGAATACAGTCACGGTAGTCAGGTCTCAAGATCTCAAGACGCAAGGTCCTAAGTCGGCAACGCCGGCCCTTTTCTAGTACTGTACCGTGACTACTAGCCTGCAGCCGCATCCGAGTCCGAGTCGGTTGCCAAAACGGTTCGTTCAAGTTCGTCTTACTAATCCATCATGTAAACTTAAACTTATGTCTTGTGTCTCAGAGTCGGAGTCAGGCTACACGCCGTTGACAGGCGCGCCCGTCAATTTTCCTGGATAAACAAGTTACTTATTCGACAGATAAGTGCCGTACTGATCACGTTTGTTTATCGCATGATATACCACCCAGAGACGCAACTCTTCCGAGTCGTGCACATGTGGAAACTTGAATCGACTCCGCCGTTGGACGTTAACAAAAGCTAAACTTTGAAGACAAAACATTATTACCGTACGACGTACGTTGATGTCATGTTGCAAGAGACGATGAGATGGCACCGAGTGCTAGCGAAGGTATTATATCACACAGTGTGTGCGTATCGCTCATCTCAATGATTCTTAATACTCACACGATATCGTTGTCGTTCAATGCACCATCGTCCAGCAAGAATCCAAGAGATTCCTTTCTTACATCCGAACATTCCGACAGCGGAGACAATCAACAAAGACTGCGAGCTTGCGTCGTATCTGTAAGCAGTACAACGATTCTTTTGGGTCATTTCGTACTAGATCTCTGATGGCTCGCCGACTCGGTTCAGCGATGTATTTCAACGCCGACGAACGTTATCCCAAGGTGTTGTTTCCCGAGGTGCAACCACATGCGCCGAATACGTTGCAGACCCCAGATCGCTTGAACCTCACGTTCGTCGAGCGGTTTCTGCGCACCCTATGGGACCTCGGGGACAATTTAAAGGACCGCAGCATCAACTATGCGTCCAAGTTCGGGACACTGTGTTGGCCCACGCTCTTTGATGTCACTCGTCCATTGTTTACGGATTATAGGGGGATTCCATGGGCGTTCATAACTGTGAATTCAACCTCAGCGGGGATTAGAAGGGAGAAGCTGACCGGATTACGTTGACAAGTGTTTCATGGTCATGTCTCCCACTACCGGAGCGGTGGGTTTTCTTCCACTGAGATCGGCATCATGATTTAATGTGACGACATTCGAAGACCAACTTTCCCGCTGTCCATCGTGCGCTTGGGGCTTTATACGCGGAGGCTAGAATCTCCCCCCTGCAAAAGTGGACGGCGGTTTTATTGACAGAAAGAGCACCCGGTTTGGTGCATTTGTAGCGGCTGTGATATGCTCCCTATTCCCGGAAACAACGTGGTATTGTCTATATTCGGCTTCTTTCTCTCATTGTCTTGTCTCGATTACATCGTGGCGAAACCATCGGAGTACGCTACGAGCGGACTGTTTGTGCTCCTCAGGAAGAACCCAAAAAGATAAGCTTGGCGACGTTAGCAAATCTGCAAGGTTCGAAACTCGGAGAGTTACTGGGTTAATTGTTATAGCCTTGCAACGATGTTCCCAACGGACTGTAGGCGTGGTCTCAGTGACGCAAGCGAAATAGGGAGCTAAGGCGAACCGAACCATGCAAGGCCAGATCTTGCGGTGCTTTGCGGCGGGACGCGAGCAGGATATACTAGGCAGTGAAAGTGACTTTCTCGAGAACGAGGGCAGATTTCAAGTCAGAAGAAGTTCCGGACCTTGGCGTTGCCGATGGTACACCGCGGAACAGCCAATTTTTTTGCAAGTTGTCGCGCCGAAGGGAAATGTACCTCCGGGCTCGGAGGGTTAGGTAGGAACATTGGACTCTAAACGTTCGAGCATGCCGTTGGTACGGGTGTCGGCGTGCGCTTGACCTGGACCTCATATTATATGGTAGCCGGAACCAGTGTCATTGTAGAATCACACACTTGATGCTCTGTAATACAGCGCATGCGACGCATGCTCCCAGCTCGGCGACACGAAACAACGAAACAACTTGAATCACATGCATCTATGACATGGAAAAGTAGTACGAGAACTACACGAGTCCCTCGAATCATGACTCGGTGATCCCGGGCTAATTTCCTCGAACGCTGGGCGATAGAGTCGAAGGAAAAGGGGAAAAACCTGGGCTTCACGTGAGGGCGGACCGTGTGAAGCCCGGTTGCTGTGATTGGTAGTACAAATACAAAACACCACCAACCCCGCCAAGCCTGATGATCGTCCGTGGGACGTCTGTGGAGAGAAGGCTCCTCTGGTTGACACTGCTCGCGTGCACTGTCAGGTTGCGGCCGGACTCGTAGAGGCTTTCAACGTGTCTGAGCTCATGGCAGGTAAGAACCCGGCATCACCAGTGGATGCGGAAGGAGGAGCGTGGAGAACCTGAAGTTTTCGGAGGGGGGTTGATGTTCCTGGAATAAACGGACGGGATAGAATGCACAGGCGAGGACTCCGGTCAGCTCGGGGCAACATCCGGGTGGGAGAGAAAAACTGTTGCCACCGGCAGCAAGGGAAATTCCCTTGATTCGTGCTCGGCAGCTGAAGTAGTATGCTTTCCAACTCCTTGCAAAAGGTCATGATCTGGTCCTTAACACGGCTCTGGCTCGCTGGGATCTGTGTTGGTACTAATCCGTACGAGGGCGGATACGCTAAGCAAGAGCGCAGACAGTAGTGACTAGGTATGAGATCTGATACACGTCAAAGGTGTGGCAACTTACAATGTTTCAGATACGCAAAAATAAATCCTTCTGTTAAATCTGCCACTTCCTGGGGGAGAGAATCTCGGAATGATAGTTCAAGTTCGTCCGAGTCGTTGTTTCTCTTGACAAAACATGGCGTAGAGCACTCACGCTTGATAACCGAACGGACTACCCAACCAATTAGCGCAAGCACTAGTTGGGCGTTCGTTGACTTACTAAATTGAGTGACAATTATATGTTTGACAAAGTAGAGTAGTAACTGTAATCTTTAACGGACAGGAACTTGGACTTTGTATGCTTACGTCATACGATGTGCTTTCCAAATCGATTCAGATTTGCTGATCTCCACGTTTAGGTTCAGCATACCGTCACAGTGATGGGACGAAAATGTGCCAGTGTTGGTCACTGGGTTCCATCTATTGATGGCGGTCACCGTTGAGGTGATATGAGCCCTACTATAGTGTCGCGTCTTTGGTGGCTGCCGGAGGCTAGATGCGAGTTGAGTCAGGCACTCTCCGAGTCAGGCTGGGGGTGAGTAACTTACGACGTGGTTTGCGATGGCTCAACGTTACTCTGTCGAAACACTAGGTTTTGTCTCAACATTTGATGGCTCTACACTCGCATGGTCACCTCGAATCCTGGTTTGGTTGACTATGACGACGACGACATGCCATTACTGGACAACGAAATCGTTGAAGGTGAAAGGCCACGGCAAAATGATAGTCCGGAAGGGAACCCGCCGCTGTTGTCCGAATCGGCGAGCGTACAGCTGAGCAACTCTATTCAAGAATTCATGGCTATGTATGTCGATGATCATCATGATGTGAAACCGAACAGGACCTGATGTTCCTTTTTCGGTGCTTTGTTCTTTCATCGCAGGGTACTTCATCTCCAAATCAAACTGATCGAACTGCAAGGACTGCTGGCTCAGACGCAGCACGAACCGCGGTTGAAGGGACCTTTTCCAATTTGTTGTACCGTTCGATATTGACCAGTTTGCAAACATATTGGACAAGCTGCATAACATGGGAGGAATGGTTAGTCTTTGTCTTTCATTTTCTCCTACACAGCTCCCATCTACTTGATATTTAGGATTATGGTGAGGATCTCCATTCTATCATGATGCGCCCATTTTTGATAATGTTCTACATAGACCGTAAGAAGGGACTTTATACTCCTGGTGAACAAGGAGCAGCGCGAGATGGCGGGGCAACATCATTCTGTACTGTTCGACGTTGGCGTTGGCGTTTCGCTCGAAAGCTCCGTTGCCACCGTATCTACCGCCTGCCGAGAAGGCGCGAGAGCATTTGGTGAGTTGCATGGTATTGCATTGCCATATTACAGTCTCACAGGTGCGGAACGTGGAACAGGTGGATGCGATCCGAAAATTGGATGTGGTGAAGAACCGGGAGGTGCACGTGTCGAAACAGCTGTTGTTCTTTGAGTGCGTGTTGATGATGAAGCTTCGATGAAGGGTGTGACGCAGGAGCTGGAGTGGGGGCGGCCGTGCAGGAGGCGTTTCGAGTCTGCGGAGGAGTTTGATGCGTTGTTTGCGGACAACTTGAAGGTTGGTGGAGGGGGACGTGGGGCTGGTGGTGGACATGGTGGGGGGATGGGAGGGACGATTTCGTCGTCGATGTGATCCATGCATCATGGGGTCGGGTTGGTGAAGGTGAGCACGTGTATGCATGTGTATGCATGTATGCAGTGTGCGGTCCATATGTCTTTCTTTGCCTCCGGGACTCAGTACTCAGGACCGGGAGTTTGACGAGACTTTTGGCCATTGGTATGGGCTTCTTGGGCAACAACCCTTTGGATAGCTGTGGATAGCATCAATAGCTGTTTTCCCTTGCAGACAATGGCGCCACGCGCTCAGGCTCTCGTTCTGCCGAGAGTGCATGACAAGTCGTCGCTCCGTTCTCTTTCAAGTTCCCACCCTCACCGGTCACCGTCGACACCCTCACTCTCCCCCGCTCACACGGAAGCGACGACACTACAACGGCGTCACGCGTACCACCACGATGTGACAACGTGATGACAAGCCTACGAACGACGAGAAGCTGAGAACGTCGTCCTTAGTACCCTTGCCACCACCCTCATCCCTTCCCGGTCCCGGTCCTCCCCCATCACCTCTCGCCTCAGCGTGATGGCGACGACGACGAGGCAACGAAAACGACGATGTGAAAACAACGAAGACGATAACATCCTCACCCCCGCCAACATCCTCGTGCCAATTCCCTATCCCTTCTCCGTCTCCGACCCCGTTCAGACGGACGAAGCCGACGACAACAATGACGTCATCAGCCCCATCCTCGTCCCAACTCCCCATTCCTGTCCCCGTCCCCGTTCTCCCCCGCATCCTCTAGCTGCAGCGTGCGGAAGTGACCACATGTCGTTGTCGTTCCGAATCGTCCAACCACCCATCCCTCCCGCTCTCTCCGTTTCCCTGCCCTGCGTCGCCCTCGCCGTCGTTAGCATGCAGGAACGACCACACAACGCGCACAAGCGTGCGCGTTGTGCAGTCGTTCCTGCACACAGCGTCTTCATTATCCACCCCAACCCTTCCTCATCCCCGTGGTGCGGGTGTGGGTGCGGGTATCACAGCTGCGGGTTGGGGTGTCATACCCACGTGCTTTACACGCGCATTCGGATTCTCGTATCGTCTCCCAAAATAAGAGGAGTTGGAATGAGCGCCGCTGCACCTCACTGACACTGCTCTCCCACACAGTCGCTCCGACTCGCTCGTGCCAAGTTAGTGCTAGGATGGCTAGGCTTCGTCAGCTGCGGTTCGCTGCGCCTCGAGTTCTACTAACTACTAGCAAAGTTAGTACAAAACATGTACCTGGTACCCTGCTCACGTTTGTGACCAAGGGCATCGGCCTATACCTAAAAAAGTCCATCGAACAAAAGGAAAGGAAAGACCTTCGCCACTGGCAAGGTCTTTGGGCTTGGCCTCGTTGCGCCTGTCAGATAACTGCTTCCCTATGAATCGCCGGCACGGGGACGGGACGCATGCCCTTTGCCGCTTCGCGAAGCCTCCACAAAGAAGAGGTCGCGCCTCAATCTCATTGGCGGAGTCGGAGCGAGGGTGGAGTGGGGGACCCGGGATAGGTACACGGATCTGAGGGATATTTCACTGACGTGTATATAAACCTGACGGCGTTCGCGTGCAGGGATCGCTGCGGTCGCCTAGAATCATTCATTGAGTGGTCTGGCTTGTCTTCTCTTTCTTCCCCTCATTACCCTGGACACCGTCCTTTCTTCAAGCCCTCATCCCTTCCTCTCTACACTGATGTCGACGCTAGATGCACCAGCCAAGGACGGAGCCCAGGCTGCAACGTCCGCCAAGTCAGACCCACCTGCTGATGCACAAGATCAGGTCAAGAAAGCGGAAGAAGTCGACGCCGAGATCATATAGGTTCGTCTGGACTATTTCGATCCCGATTTCTGCACATACCGCTAGCATGGCTCATACGTCGTGAAGAAGCTAAGACCATAACGTTCTCGCTGGAGCATTTGATTGCAACACGGCTCGTGCTACTACGCAGCATAGAAAGGCCGGTTCCCCAAGTGCGCAAACACGGTTCATAGTAGAGTCAGTCGCCGTCTTTCAACATGTTGATGATTCTTCTTCCTTTGAGTCAAGGCTAATGCGTGTTGGGGCGAAACGCGGTCGACATAGCGAGGGCAGTCCGGGGTGGCCGGATGGCTCAGCGGCCGTGATCACGATCATTATCGTGCCGGTCAGCGAGCATGAGCAGATAGTAAAAACAGAAAAGAGGGGAAAGAGGGGAAAGAACAAGAAACCGGTGGAGAGTACTGACTCCGCCACTGCCAGTCTGGCCCCCGTATCATACATGTGATTTGAATCCGAACGCCACTGAAATGTTCGTCCTCAATCATGCGTGGCAGTAGCCCAGGCCGCGTATGGCGTGATAGATAGCTTAGAAGCGAATATGTCTCGCAGTCTTTTGTGCGTTTTGAACCTTGTGGACTTTTTACATATAGTACATAACTGCTTTTCGTCAGTGCCTTCCGAGTCTCCGACTCGAGGGCCTCAGCACTGTTCCAGTTCAAGACGGTCGTGTGAGGCCGACGGCGTTTAACTTGCGTCTGAAAAGTAAGATATTTGAGGCAGCCCGAGGCACGAGCTAACAAAAAAAAGCCGGAAAACGCTTAAATAATAGCATTCGACGATATCGTGTATAATTGGAGTCGGAGTCAACCTTTTCTCCTCCCTTGCCCGGGCCTGGGTTCGACTTGGGATGAGGTAATTCTTTTCCTTTCTCGCGTTTTCTTTTCTTTGTCTTTTTCTCTTGTTTCCTCACGAGGCGACGTCGGGCCGAGGCCGAGGTGCGAAAGCGACACTAGGATTCAGAAACGGTTTATCAGTCCGTCTAACTTCGCGCTCCATAGGTCGGACGTTTTTTGAATGTCTGATGGGTTACTGGTTGACGTATTTCCCCCCCTCTCCTTCCTTTTTTTCCCTTCCCGTTTCCCTTCGACGGAACTCGTGAAGCGCCACTTACTCAAGGACTCACACACACGCGTGCGCGACGACTTCTCCGACTCAAATGGGCCCGTATATTACCGAGTACCTAAGCTGTGAGTAATCTGCAGGCACGAGCACTGGGATGTCGACGAGGAGGCTGCGCGACGCGACGCCTAGCGAAGCGAAGAGAAACGCGTCTTCGTCTTTCTCGGACCGGCGATGCAGGTGCGATAGCCCCATTCTTTTCCTCTTTTCCTCTTTCGTTTCTTTCCCTTTTTCTTCTTTTCTTGGCCCATGGGTTTATCGGATGTACTTGATCAAAATCCGATAGTCCGACGACGAAGATGAGATGCGATGCGATTCTGACAGGCTGGTGGATGGCTAGATAGACTACGACGTCAGTCGTCGGACGGGATCTGGAAGTCAGAGACCACGCCAAGCATCGCCATCTAGATTCCGTTTTTGGAGGACCCATGCCAGAGCCGAGGAGCCTTGTAGGTTAAACTAGCCCTCGGTTCCGGGCGATGCGGTGTAACAATCGTTTCACGGGGCGGACCTGTTGACGCACTAACAACTGCTCGCCGTTCGAGAAAGGGCACGCCTCCGCGAGCTGTATCGGCTGAGGCTCTCCGATTCTCAATTATGTGTACCCTTTCCTCTTCCCCGCACGGCGCCGAGATCTGTTTCCATATTCCGATTCCCCATGGCCCGCATGTCCCACCCTTCGTGACAACTCGTATTTCAAACCAACGAATGCTCGATAGGAATCGATCCCAGATCAAGGAGGAAAAGAGAAAAAGGCCTGAGGCCGAATCGGGATTGAGGGGGTTTTGCGATTGAGAAGCGCCGAGCGGGGTTCCATTCGACGGCGCAATGATGGAAGCTCTCGTTTTCGTTTTCGTATGCATAACTTCAAGGTTCGTTGTGACGTGTTGTCATATATATACGCCCGCTGACAAGGGAGTACTAAGTAGATCGATAAGAAAGAGAACATGTTCATCGCGATACATCATCTGCCGCATCTGCATTAACTGTCAGATGTCGAGAGCCACGACGACGACGATGACGACGGATATGATGAGATGGAGAGGGTTCAAGATGGCGACGATCTTGATTTCAAGAGCCCATCCCGATGCGGGCCATGCGCGATGCCGTTCCGCAAACGTACAATGTATGGATCGTGCATGACTATACAAGGCAACGGTCGCCGTGTCCTACCCTAAACGATGGTGACGCAACGACGAAAATAGAGAAAGGAAAAACAGTTTGTGCGTTGATAGCGGTGAAGATATGGTTTGGCCGGGTTTGGATGCCGTGGGCATGACAGGGGGCTGAGAGAGTTAGTTCCCTGTTCGAGTTCGTCGCTGATCTCTTTGAATCCTATTGTTCTTTGCAGTGACCCTCTGTTTTTCGAACGTGCTAGTGAGTCCACATGAGCGATCATGTCCATCACTCACATTAATATTTCCAGTTGCGACGGGTCCCACAAACGCTGCCTCCAGGATTTCGTCGGGACGTTGTCGGTTAGGCGGCAGAATCGGACGTGCGAGTACCCTACCGGTCAAAGGGCGAAAACAGGTCGATGAGCGGCTGTTTGCGTAAAAGCGGTTTTTCTTAGACGAGTGTCTCTATTTTTCTTTTCCATTTTTCCTCCCTCTCACTATCTCCCCGAGAGGAAGCCCTCTCCTGATCCTCTAATATGATGGCTAGTCTATCTCTATCTTTTGTGTTCCTCTTCCACACGCCGCTCTCATTCTCGTCCCTTCTTCACCTCGAAGACATCGACAGATATTCAGAACGTTAACAGCCATAGAGCTTATGAGCTTCAAGAAATTTACCATAAACGTAAGCTTCAGCACCTTCCGAGTCATACTTTCACACAACGACAATATTAACATTGTATATTAACATGTAGCAGCGCCCGGAAGCTTCAGTCCCTGATTTCACCCGGATCTGTGCGAGTTTATGACATGTCTGCACAGTGGGCTCCTAAATGTTAAACAATAAACTTAGTTACTGCGTATGACATGGGCATCGATGCCACCGCAGTCCGCAGTTTGACGCGTTTGTGACCGTGTCACAAAAACAATAAACCCTCCGAGTTCGGAGGCGTCGCGAGAATCGGGAATATCCGCAGAGGCGTGGTCGCAATCATCATACCCAGACTTGATGCGGGTGCAAGAGTAGCAACATAGCGGACATTACCACAACATTGGAATGCACATCCCGTCGCATCGATGCGATAACGAGCGTATACTACATCTTCGACGTCGGTCCGATAAGGGATCCGTATACATATGTAGGTAATCTGCGACGCTTGGCTATTTACTACAACGTGTTGACGCCCAACCAGAGGTTCTACTGCAAGCAACATCCTTCCTTGTCTCCGACCTCTATCTGGTTGTTCGTGTACGTGAATACCTTGGACACAAGACACTTCCGCACTCGAATCCTCATACTGTCTTTCCAAACAACAACGGAGTCGGGCAGACTTTGACGTACTGCTCCGACATCTATCGTGCTAGTCCCTGCCACCACCATACGTCCATGAACCCCAGAACTTATCAAAGTGTTGTCATTCGCGACGATAACAACTGCGACTCGACGCACGCAAGAAATTTCTCAAATACAGTAAGCAGGTTCTTACCTTACAAAGAAAAGTACAACTTTCATAAAACGAAGGGCTGTATAGTTTTATATGCGATGCCGTAGGCCGTAACAGACCGATACTATGCAGCAAACTGCCAATGATCAATACGGGAAAAGTGATCGCAGAAAAAATTTATATCTTGGTATATATTCGAGCTCTGAACGTTCACAAGCTGAAAATGTATGGTGATACTGCCTTACTCTCGTATTCGTGTTGATTAGTTTGACCACAGGTTCCTTAATAAGCTCCCAGGACAGTCGACGAACGTACTCCGGGTTGATATTGATATGTCGTGGTCACTGAACAAGCCTGAGACTCCACCTCCTTGGTGTCTCCCGAAAGGACCGGAATTTCTGTCTCTCCTCCAAGGTCTTCCGAAACAATTTTGGTGGTATCAATTAGACTGATCGGTGACCAGCCATCCAAAAGGGGCAAACCGCTGGCGAGCCACCGATAGTCGTTCGAACACCAAAACGAATTGCACGGGCTGTCCAGTTGGTTACCAGTCTAGCTCCACAACGTAACCACAATTGCCCTATCATTCGCCCAGCCCCAATGTTGGCTCTGCAAGACAGGTTGTCCCTCAGATTTACTATCAAAGGTTTGTGCGTGGAATAGTCTTCGAGAAAGCTTTGTTTGCAGCCGCGTTCTTCTAGATACCTGCTTGGATGAAACCACTGTCATTCCATCATCATCAGTTTGATCTATGCATCATTCAATCTGTTCCTGACCCTGGTGTTGTGGATATACTGTTGTCTCACAACTAAAGATTGGTAGGTCGTCTCACCGCCAGTCCTTTCCACTCCTCTAGAATGTAATTAATTATGATAACCATATTTGCAGTCACCAGCCAACTGGTTTCTCTGGCCATTGCGAAACCTATACCAAACTTGAAGGTCCGTGGCATGGCCATACTGCTCGCCGGACACTCTTCCTTTCCGAATCTCAACGAAAGCATTGATCTTGACACAATCAGCTCTCGTGGTATATCAGTCAAGGAGTGAGTGGAATGAACTGTTACGTCTGGTATGCTCAGCTTTTTACATATAGAAAGATCCTTGATGGCCTGGTCAATTACGGGACGAATGCGAGGACGATACAACTTCTCACTGTGAAACGGGGTAAGTCCGGACTCGGAACCCGTGGCGCTAGCATCGAGCTGACTCCCACTTCCCTGGGTAAGTGTGGATGGGCGAGATTTCGATTGGCATACCTGCCAAGGCCTTGAAGGGTAGATCGCGACCTTTGGGATTCCCGTTGATCCGATACCCTCCGGGTACTACGGGGGCGAGTTATTTCGGCTCAAATATTCAGATGAAGTCCGCCGAAGGTGACCAATATCATACTGATAATGTAGCCATCGCTGGAACTGTAGGTTTTGTATCGATTATGAGTATGACCATTCAATTCTAACGCCAAGCTAGGCAGACCTTTGATTCTGCATCATCATCGTACATTGGTCCGATACAGAACAATGGAAATTCAGATGGATCGGCCTTTCCTTCCATCTCACGATTAGGTGTCGATGCGCTAATGAATATGACATTTTTTGAAACTCGTTCCTTCCGGAACCGAGACGTACGTTGATAACATCGCATATATATGTGTAACAAATTATGTGAGTTTAAAAGGTCGATGGGCGTGGATGTCGCTGACTCTCGTATTTATGTAGGGACTCTGGCAGGTGTCCATTGGCGATATTCACGGTAATAAAATCCTCAAAGCTATTTTCGATACTGGTACGTGCTAGCATCTTCGAAGATTGAGGACGGTTTTCAGAATTGTTATGAAGGTGAAGGGTATTCCCGTCTGTAGTACGGACGGCCGACTGTACCAGGTTCTCAGCGATCTTGCTGGGCTCGAGTCTGAGTTTGTTATCTCTTTTTACACTTTGTATGTCTCATACGTGTTTTAGGTGGTGGACTACAGTCGCTCTTGAAGTGCTTACTCTCGGTCAGATGCCCTCTTATGAAGAGCATTTAGTCCAAATGGAAGCGATTCTTGAGGCATTTGTAACGTCCAGTGTATGGTGCGCTATGGGCCGACTATGGACGACTTCGCCATTTCAAGAAGACGCCACCTCTGGCAGATTCGTTCCTTCATCCTCACAGTCCGCCCGATAGACGCTCCAGAGGTTTGAGGTGGCCTGGGGCTGCTCTAACTTCATCGGACGTACTCGGCTATCCGATGATCTGATAAGTTTGACGGGGAAGTCGGTGCGAACTCTTTTCGTCATTTGTCAGATGCGGTCGTTTGTCTTTTCACTGCCTGTCATAAATAGAAAGGCAGCGGTGATGATGGGTGTGGGACGTGGATTTTCGAAGAATCCAGCGAGCTCAGCGATTCGCGCTACTGTATATGATGGTCTTCCAGCGTTCTTTTCCCACACAGGTCTGTCATCACTCTCGGTCAGTTATTTCCTTGTCGACTGTCCTTTCTGAGTTGACTTTTTTTCACAGCTATATCTGAGGTTTATGTCCTTTGTGCCTACCGCGCATACTCATGGTTGTTTGATTACGAAGGCCATGACATCGATGATGGCGAGCTCTCAAGTGCCCTCACGTGGCGATTCAACCCTGGGCATTCATCTTCACCCCTAGCCTCAGTGCTTCATATGTACGACTTGCATCCTACAAAGTATCTAAACGTGATCCGACTCGGAAAAGTCCAGATCTGTTAGCGACACATCTTGATTCAGTCGCGACCAATCTCAACCCATTCGTACAGGGCCACCTCCTCGTTCTGAGATTTGGCTTCCCTTGAAAAGGGATTCGAGAAAACGCTGCTCTCCTCCCCGTGTTTGGCCCCGAAAAACTCTGCCATACGTTATGGCAGTACGGATCCGCCGAATATCCTGAACCTGGTTCTTCGTATTCTCGACGAAGCAGATGACGTATCGGAAGAGGTCCAAGCAGAGCATGCTCTCATCTGCGAGAGTGGACAGTGCCCGATGTGCTTTGCTTTAAGGAGTATGGATGGTAATTGGACCGAAGAGCGGGCTATCCGCATCATTTATCCTGCATTCGCCTTCCCAGCTTGCGCTCAGTGGTTTAAAACCAGCTCAACAATCGGTTCTTTATGCCTTTGATTTGTCTCGGTCGTCTACACAACTCTATCAACACAAAACAATATCTCATCTCCGAGACCGACCGACTGGTGACCACATCAAATTTAGATTCGTTGAAGAAAACTACCTCCAACTCTTTGCGTGGTAGGCTGCTCAGCGTGGAAACGGCATTCACTTGAATGCGGGTCCCGCCCAGGGCCATTGAATACCTACACGAAGAGTAGAAAGAGAAACACAAGGGGTTGACCAAGGAATCGATCACTCAGGAGTAAGCAAGGCATGAGGCCCTCTCTCTCTTCCGTACCGCCACATCGCTCGCCCGCACTCCCATTCAGCCTCGTCTCTTTTCGCACCCACCACGCCACACCCTGGACTCCTCCTCACCGGACTCCTCGCAGCTCACACCCTCTGGGTCCCCAGAACGTGCAAGACCACTGTGACGCTCAAGCACTGCGAGGCGGCCCCACCCGCCCACGAAGCTTGCGCCCCCCTTCCCGTTCTGGACCGGAAGCGCTCCGTGCTTCGCCCACTCTCTCCCGCCGTCGTTCCCTGTCGCACCTACTCCTAGTTCCCTCTTCACATTATATGTAATTACCCTACATACAATTCGAGCACTTTTCCATCGCGCACGCAGCGACACCCGTATTGGAGTACCTCGAGAAGCCACACAAGGAAATTGTGGATGGTCAAACAGAAAAAATATATCGAGTACTTTCAAACGGGTCAGATCTTCAAATGCGAAGAGTGCGTAAAAGCATGATCGAAATATCCCAAAGATAGTGAGTCATACCGTCTCTGCCAGAAAGCTTGATACCGACCTGACCCTCAAATCACATCACAATCACACTTCGGTTTGGGGCTCGTGGTATGATCCTCCGAGTGGTACTTAAGGTTACGCATGTTGTCATACGAGCGTGTACGTGTCGTACTGTGCTGGCCAGACTGGAAAAGAAGTCTAAGCATTAACAGCTCAAGCTCTCCTTGCATCATATTTAAATCCGAGTCCAATTCGTCGACGCAGGAAGTAGTTGCGGAGCCGAGTTCACCCATCGAACAGAGCTGTCCGAAAAATCGTGCAGGAGATCTTCCTCAACAAAGACCATTCAGCTGAGGCTCTGTGCGAGGAGAGGAAGCGGAAAGGGCGGGGAGGCGACGAAGAAGATCGGTTTAGCACGAAGAACTTGGAGGTGGAATTCAGTACTCCTTCCGCTTCCCGTCTCACCTTTAATTCCTGCAGGCCCGACACGCTTCACGCTCTCGCCTACTTGTACACCCTTTTTCATACTCATATCGTACTCTCACACTGCCAGTGGCAGTCACTAATTAGATTCATATCGTTGATGCATCACTCAAATTCTTAGTCCTATTCTTGCGGTATTCTGAAGCGAGTCTTGAAGAGCAAGACTTAATACTGGGACTCGAAAGAGCTAGAGTCGGAGGCATTCTTGCAAGTAAGTAATCAGTAGAGTACCAGCCTTCGGCCAATTTATCAGTTTTCCGTTTGTGTGATGCTGTTTGTAGGCTTTGTCTTGATGACCCGGACAACGTCTCTTCTGTGCCGTAACAAAGACTTAGAAAATCGCCTTCAAGTTGACAGGCTTTCCATCGGTACCCTTTTGTCGAACCATGTCCCGAGAATTCGCTCAAGTCTGCATATGCGGACGCTCTTTTTCAGATATCGCAGCATTCACGAAGCACGGCAGAGACTGTCGGAGGGGCAAAAAGCGGCTTTCTGATGCTCTAACTGTCGCCAAAGAAATCTATCAGAGCAAGCGGCCTCGGCGACTTGACGGAGACGAAGAAGCAATTCCGTCCTCTTCCACATCTCATCTGAATGGGACAACCTTGGTCAATGATCCAAGCGAGGGACATCCTGACTCATTTCAACACCAGGGACCTGGCCAGGTGAGTGTTTATGACACGTATTCAGCTTGGCGTGCTTCAAGAGTGCAACAGTGGCTGACATAGAATTTTCATCTGTTTTCTAGTTCAACCATTTCTCTGACACCTCCGCTGGCTTGGATCCACCGCGAGTGGACATTGGCGACTTGCCTTTGTCCCTGCGGAAAGCTCGTCGGGAGAGACGGTTACCACAACGATTCAGGGATACGCTACCTGAACCACCCATGCCATTGCCTCCCCCTGGAGTTGTAGCTGGGACGACAACATCACAAACTGTCTTAGTCCAGTCTTCAGCACCTCAAAGTGCGTGTCCTCGAGCGACGTTCAAGTCACAAGCAAACACGTTTGGCCTATTCCGCGTCTATGATGCAGATTCAATTCCACTCATCGATCCCGAAGATCCTTCGAACGAAGATCAGACCGTTCTCCGGTATGGTGAAGGAGAGAACCTATCCAATCCGTTCCAACCTTATCCCAACGAGAGCTCCTTGCTCCTCGGTGATTGGTATTGGAACTATGGGGCGCAGAAATCACAGTCCAGTTTCAAGAAATTGGTGTCCATTGTCGGGAGCACGAAGTTCAATCCAGATGATATCCGATCCACAAATTGGACAGGATTAGACCGTCATTTAGGAGTTTTAAATGCATCCGACAATCACCCTCAGCCTGAGGGTGATGCTGAAGAAGAATGGTTGAATGATGATGCAGGCTGGATACGAGGATGTGCCACAATCTCTGTCCCTTTCCCTCGCCGAGCTCAGAATCCTGGACCGCGCAATTATGTTGTCAATGATTTTTTTTATCGTACCCTCCTGTCCATCATTCGTGAACGCTTGCTGGACCATACTCTTTCAAGGAATTTCAGATTCGAACCATATGAATTGCGCTGGCACCCTGCCCACAAGGCCACTGACATCGGGGTCTACGGGGAGCTATTTACTTCCCAGGCGTTTCTCGAAGCGCATAAGGTGCTGCAGGATTCTCCTCCGGAACCAGGGTGTAAGTTACCTCGGCGGGTAGTTGCCCTCATGTTTTGGTCGGATGCGACACAGCTCACGACTTTTGGTAACGCCAAGTTGTGGCCCCTATACGTCTACTTTGGGAATGATTCGAAGTATGAAAGGTGTCAACCATCCGCAAACCTTTGTTCTCATGCGGCATACTTTCAGGTGGTAGGTGGATCGACTGCAAAAGTTGGCAAATAACTGATTGCTATATACTTTAATCACTTTAGATGCCTGACGAATTTAAAGATTTCGTGTCAGAGAACTCGGGAAATTACTCACCTGGGAGTTCCTTCTACACACACTGTCACCGGGAACTATTCCATTCCCAGTGGCGAGTGCTCCTCGACGACGACTTTATCAAGGCCTATCAACATGGGTTTGTCCTTACATGCGCTGACGGATGTACAAGACGTCTATTTCCTCGGATCTTTACGTATTCAGCTGATTATCCTGAAAAGTAAGTGATCTCCAGTTCTGATTTTAGGTTGCCGTTGCGAGTATTTAAAATATCACCCCCTCCGTAATGTAGGGTCCTCATCGCAAGCATACGCAACCTTGGGAATTGTCCCTGCCCACGATGTCTCGTTACAAAAGACCAAATACCAATGGTAGCGACGGAAACAGATATGCTACAACGCCAATCATTCATTCGCAAGGACACCCTCGAGCGGCAGGAAAAGGTTACTGCCGCATGGAAGTCTATCTACGAAGGACAATATGTGGTAGATGCTGCGCAGGTCGAGAGACTTCTCAAGGATGAATCCTTGGTACCAACGGAGGTACGAACTGGTGTTTCGAACGAACGAAGGCGTATGGTCACGGTATTAACGTCCCATGCAGAATGCTTTTTCCACACAGCTTTGTTCCTTCAAATTCAATTTCTATCTTATGTTGGTGGTTGATCTCTTACACGAATTCGAGCTTGGAGTCTGGAAAGCAATTTTCATTCACTTGCTGCGAATACTGGACAGCGTGAAAGGGAACCTACTTGCTACTCTCGACCAGCGGTAAGATTTTCACTCCGTCCATCAATGATACAGTAGGGGACTCAAGCATTAGCACATTTATCGACAGGTACCTACCTTCGGTCGTGATACAATAAGGCGTTTTCGGCGCAATGCGTCTGAATTGAAACAGATGGCTGCACGAGACTTTGAAGATCTTTTGCAGGTGAGTTTCATTGTTGAGGAACTTGCAACTGTTGTCTTACCTGGCCGCACATACAGTGTGCAATTCCTGTTTTTACAGGACTCCTTCCTGAGCCGCATAATGGACAAATCACGAAGTTGTTGTTCATCCTTGCCCATTGGCATGGTCTCGCGAAGCTAAGAATGCATACAGATGACACGCTCACCATCTTGGGCCGTGTCACGCGAGATCTCGGTCACGAGGTTCGCAGCTTCACAAATGAGACTTGCTCTATGTTCTCCACGAAAGAGCTCCGGCGTGAAGTAGAGTCTCGTATGAGACATCAAGCTCGTTTGAAAGGGAGTTCACTTTCCCATTCTCAGATTAACGTACATCAGCAAATCACTTTGTGCTGTACAGGGCTGTCAAGCAATGTAGAGCAGCTATAGTCAGCCAGCTAGGTCCAGGCTGGACAAATCCCCCCAGTATTGATTTAGCTATGTGATGCTATGTAATGCTATGAAAGGAACTGAAGTAATACAACAAATGTGTTCTCTCTGACTCTGTCCACACCTCCCCAGCACTTCCGAACTGTATGCCTTGGCATAGTATTACTCACCGTGTCCACAACTCCCCAGCACTTCCGAACTGTATGCCTTGGCATAGTATTACTCACCGTGTCCACAACTCCCCAGCACTTCCGAACTGTATGTTACTCGCCAGGCAATTATTAGAATAGCAATCAGGTACCCAGAACCACTTAGCCGAGAACGACAGGCACATTCAACCAAATCAATCATTTTGACAACCAGCCGAAAACAATGACATCATACTACAAATCTAATGAGCGCCAATCAATCTAGGACAATCTGCAGATGACTGTGCCTTCCGACAGCGATATCGACACTTTGTAATGCATTCCTGGTTGTGACATAAGCCAACACGAAAAAAGCAACAAGTGTTACTCACCATCCATCCCTCGCCCATTCTGTGACTTGCGCCTGTAGCTTTGGGCCATGGTACGGATCTTGCTGGATATCATTCAACATCCCGAGCATGGCATGGAAAACCGAACTGTATGCCTTCCCGGAGAAGTTAGGGAACGACCTTCCATTACCATTTCTGGAGAAGCCATCAAGCACGCAGTTATACTAAGTACAAGTCAAGTGTAAGTAATCCAAAATGATCGAGCAGAGAAAACTTACCGCTGCACCAACGAGCGCGAGGCACGGTAAGGGGACACCAGTTCGAAAGAGGTTGGCACGCTTGTCCGCGATGTGATAGCTGCCGGTGTAAAAGAACTCGATCACGGCATGCTTTAGAGCAGGGTGAGCGAAGTTGTTTGTTTTCCCCTGTTCAACTGGGGTCAGCATTACGTCGGACAGAAAAAAAATACTGACATTCTGGTCAATGCCATTTCTCAAAAACACGGACTGTTGGAGTAGCTGTGACGCAGCATTCTCGACCCATGTAGCACGTCCTGGGACTGCAATGGCATCAGGAGGAAGCAGGTTGAATGCGACCGGGGCATGTGCGATGGCGACCTTTTTTAGCTCCGACCGCCACGTCGACATGTCACCAAGGAGCTGAAGATAGATATCAGCGAAGGTAAAACAGTACGCCTGATACATACCACGCCTGCCATGTCCCTTTTGTGATCCGGCCAGAAACCTAGTGAGCGTAGATATGAGAATTCATTATCCCTGAACTGGAGTGATTGACTGAAGCACTTACCTGGTTGAAATGCTGTCCCTCGCTTGGTCCATTCGACTACGACCGTTACGAGAGACTCTGTGATCGAGCTGTCTAGATCACGAGCTCTCGAGGGGAAGGGGTTAGTTAAAGCATGAGCTGCACGGCACTCTCTTTTCGCGTCTTCGATACAGTCTTTCCATGTAGGGTGATAAAATCCGAGACTATCAGCGGATGGGCTGGCGTCCTTTGCCTTTTTCGAGTTGCGTGGCGCCCGGGTCTTGAAATCCATTTCAGTCTGCGATGGCTGTTGAGCCAGTGGAGCCAGTTGCTCAGGAGGGGGAGCACAAGGACGCCCATTGTTCTTGTAGTGGCGTTCTAAGACGTCTTCTGGTGTACCTCGAACAGCGACCTGAACAAGTGATTAGTAGCATGCTCATAATAATGCAAGCATACATACTTCTACCACATCAGTACCGTTAGTGCCATTTCTTGTCAGAACACCGTGGGCAGCTTCGTCATCCTCGTCACGCGAGAACTGGAACTCATGATCCGGGGGAAGCGAGTGGTGCCGAGGGAGAGGAACAGGGATAGTCTCCGGAGCAAAGCCTGTGATCAAGAAGCTATTAGTGGGCGGTAAGGTCTCAAGAAGTACGTACTTACCGGGATGGACTTTCCTCGCTTGCCCAGTGGTAGCCCAACCTACTTCAGGCATATCCCTACCATCCTCCTCCCCAGAAGGTTCTGAGTCCTCCTCTTCAGAATCTGATCGCTCACTCTCATCATCCGAAGTGTTTGAAAACAGTGTATCCCGTGCCGGTGGACGAAGGGGCTGTGTGGATGAGAACGTAAGAGATGGATATGGAGCAGAAGGTAGAAGCACGGGGTCGATGGGTATGTCGAACTGTGGGGCAGATGACGAAGTTGACTTGCCAGTGGCATGTGGAGGATGATGCGACGGCTGGCTGCCAGGCAAAGGGGGAGTTGACAACGTAGGCACCATACCTGCCTGTGTACGAGAGGCTGCGATGTAGGGATTGTTAATGGCTCGTAAGTCCGGCTCCGTGCCAGGTGGAACGATGGGAGGAATGGCGGAAAAGCCGAAGCGGTCCCCATTCTGAGCGTTATGGAAATGTGGATTGAACTGGGCATCCTGAATACTATGAGCATATTTCTACGGTGCAGAAACATCATACCTGGTGATGACCGCCAGTCTCCAAGGGATATGGTGGTGGAGGCTTACTCGACTGTCGGAAACATCAGTAAATGTGCATATACTACTTACCACAGACCAACCTTCGCTTTTCTTTGTTTCTGTTTCTTTGGAGGGGCAAGTGGATTGTCAGGCAAGTCGTCAGCTGTGTCCATTACCTGCCGAGGCCTTGCCGTTACAAGTGGCTTTTCAAGCACCATTCCAATCTTTTCTAGCTGCATGACCCGGCCACCAGACCCAGCACCTGACCTCTTTGGCCGAACTGCTTCGCTGGCACGACCTTCAACCTCACGCTCATGGCCATCCGCGAAAGAGGTGAGGTCCTTGCTGCGTTTGTTCTTCACCCGGGAGTTGTCGGCGTCATCTTCTGAACGACGTTTGGAGCGTGACCGCTTTGCCTTCGACCTCTTCGGTGGTGACGGTGGGAAATTACCAAAACGCTGCGATGCCATCTCGAGAAGGGCAGAAAACTCAGAAGAGTGGGGAGTGGGACAAACGGAATTCCGACTCATTCGCAATTTAAGTACATCGCTAAAGTTTACAGTTCGCCGTCATGTCACGTACATAAAACAGTCATAAAGTAGCCTGACTCAGACTCGGACAATGAAATCACATACTAGTACAAGGCACGACAAATTTATGACTCCCGCCGCCCGGGCCTCATATCTTGAACCGTTTGACAGGATAAGGCGGGTTTCCCATGCTTCTAACCTCCTCACGCAAGGGACCCTTCATGTTTCGAGTGTCGGTGCCAGCGTCGGTGGCCGAGTCAGATTCGTCGGCTTCGAAAGTGAAACGGGGTAAAGCAATGTTGAGCAAACGTTGTTGCTCTGCTAATCCGCATAGAGTGGCGGTCATCTCTGGGAAATCCTCGGGTGGCATCTTAGCCAAGAAGTCATCGAGAAGTTTGAGCACCTCATCAAAGGGTACAAGGTCCTCCTTGTGGATATAACTCCCAAGTAGTGTGCGCCACGATTCTGCCAGCGGGAGAAGATCTGAGAAGTACGGCGATATCTGGGAGTGGAGCTCGCTCCGCTTGGAGACGAGAAACGTGAATTTGGCGAATTTGGCAGTTTCGAAATTTGTGGATGCTTCTTCGCTCCAGAATGACAGTAGAGTATGTTCGTGCCCAATACCCTCTCGCTCACGGCCAAGGGGTCCATCATGTAAGACAAGAATCCAGATAAATACGTAAAAGAGCGACTCTATGTCGTCCGCATATGTATGGACGACAGTGACGGGAACCTTGGTATGGGCACGGGATAGGGATGCGCTTTTGCGGGTAGATAAAAGACCCGACTGGTTGACATGGACCTTGAGCTGGTCAAGGAGATTTGTCGAAAGAAAGGGTAGAGTACCCTTTAAACACTGTAAGTTGTATTGTGAGATAGTATTACTGTCGACTCACCGTTCCGCCTATCTCATATGTGTTCTCCTCGTTGATCTGTACGGCAAACTCCCAATCCAGAAGAAAACCGCGAGGCCCGTCTTCGGTATCTTCGATCATACCGTTGTTTATGCTGCAATCTCTGTGCAGTACTCCCCTTTCTTCAACCGCGGTCCTTTGAACTGTTGAGATGAGCAACGAGCAATGAGAATAAGACGCATAGCACATAGTAGGCACGTACCCCGTAAGATGTCTCGAATACATTTGACGAGCTCCCTTTTACTCCTAAACATCTTGAGTGGGCGTGCACGAGGTTTCATCAAAAGGCGGATGTGTGTCCTTGTAGACTTCATGTTCGGCCACCAGATGTCTTCGCGATAACGTTGAGTTGTATCCGACATGCCGGGGAGGATCTCCACAGCGCAGGAATCGACTAAAGTAGGGACGCCGTCGATGCCTTGAACACACTTCATCATCTTCACCTCATGCATCGGACTCGGATTCTGGCCCTGTACTACCTGATAGTCGCTTTGGACCCAATGGTCCTTGATGACGTAGGATTTTCCGCCACGACGTACAAAATAACAGACGGTCCCCCGCCCGAGAAACCCCGTACTTGAAAACAAGATATCGACAATTTCATACTCATCTGCACCGATGGAAATGGACCCAATGGATACCATAGACGTGAGAGAAAGAGGTTCATGGCCAAGCATTGGCAACGTTGAAGGGAGTGGCAATGATGAGGAAGGGTCCGACGTGGGAAGGGAAAGTTGTTCGAGTGGTGCTGCCAGTGAGTATTGGGGCTCGAGTGAAGAAAGACTCGGATTTTGCACTTTTGCAGGTGCTGGCAACGGCAGTGAGTCAAGTTCCGCAAGAGTATCTTTCCTTGACTCCCTCGACGTCAAGGAAAGCAACGCCGTCGCCCGTCCCCGGATGTATGACGGGGGGAATTTGACCGTAACGGTCATGTCAAAACCGATGCATGACCGGACCCCAAAAACGATGGCACTAAGGATGTACAGAAACGCATTGGGTTCGGAATGTATGTTGAATGGGGGAGAGATGATACCACCTGAGTGGTCATAGAAGTGGATGCGGATCTCCTCTTTGATGAGAGACAGCCCGAGAATAAACCGTCGCCAGGGCTGTTCAATCATCACGAGATAAGCTTTTGTATCCATCGTTTTGCCAAGGCGAGAGGCTGGGTGGAAGGTCTCGCTACTATACTCCCCGAGCACCTTTGGACTGAGCCAAGTAATCTCGTCCCGGGGTACGATAGAACTGCTGACCAGGATCAAGTCGGGTTTCCGATGATAACCCGTGGAACCGGTCAAGCACTGGCTGCTCCAGTCAGCCATCCAATAGCGCTGCTTGCGGGGAGGGAGGGAGGGATGGTTGGTCGCGACAGAGGAAGCGACTGCGCTTGCGATAGTGTTGAGGAACAGAGCGATCTGTGCTTCATGGGAAAGAGCGTCCTTTGAGGAAGAGTTTCCTTTGGGGAACTGCCAGTTCCATCTGTTTTTCTCCTTATCGTAGAGAGGTGCGGGAGTGTCGATTGATGTCGTGGAAGTCTGCCGTATGAGTAGAGCATGGTGCTCCTTCAACGAGCTGGGAACACACAGTAAATCCTCGGGTCGGATCTGTGAATATGTGTCGTCCTTGAATGGTGCAAAGATAACATCTAGAAGAAAACTGAGGTTAGTAGAGCTCTGTGTTGTGGCCCGACTTTCAATGATAACGGCTCCCGCGAGCTCGGAAGCCGTGAACTTGTCCATGTTGGCGACGACACGGCCGTTTTTTGGGGGGGGGAGGGAGCCAAGGGGTTTTAGTGTGCCATCAATTGACACACATTTGCCTTTTGGAATTGTCTTCCGTGACGCCATTGTTGTGGGGGGGGTGATATTCATACATAGCCACACTGCGTAGTATATCCACCGAGTTCGTATCATGTGTAAGCGAAGGCTGTACTACACTAACGAGGAAGTGACAAAGGAAAATACGTATTTTTGTCAAAATATTTATTGAGGTAGAATTCATTGGAGACTTCGACGGAATTTGTATGGGTCAGCCTCCGATCTGCTGTTTCTCCGAAGCGAGGGATGATATGTGCAAAATCACGAAGCTGGCTGAGCGGAACAACATCCCCCAGACGTTCGTTATTGGCACGTTTTGCTCTCTTGAGGATGTCGAGCTGGGTCGCATCGTGTCCAACCATATCAAACCGGTGTGCGTAGACAAGGAATCGGTCTGTCCAAGCTTCTGTTTTGTCTCGGCCGAGAGGACGGAAGACAAGTCGAAGCTGACATACACTATGACCTATCAAGTAGCTTGATGTTTTAAAAGGAAATATGAATATCTAGTACTGACACACCTTTTAAGCCACTTTCGGGCCACTTGAACGCCGCATCGACATTAAATATGGCAGTGTCATACCGCCCAAATGTCCAATCATGTGAGTCCGGTGGCGCGCACCACAGAGTTCGTGCCGGAAGAATTGTGGCAGGGTCATGAAATTCGGTCGTCTGGATCCGAACTTTAAACCAGACCTGTAGCTCAGTAAACGGCAGTGAGCAATTACTCGATGCCCTACGTTGCCCACCAATGGGATGGGTGGCAGAAGGTCCTATGGCTTTCTCTTTGTTCAGAAAATCGGCCAGGGCAGGGCGAAGATCGGCTAGACCGAATCTTTCTGCAGCATCATCAATGGTTATACGCCGTATAGTTGGGTCGTAGGCGAGGTGAATGGCCGTCGCATTGTCATTGGCTGTAAACGTGCGAATAGGGAGAGGAATGGAATTCTTCTTAGCACGGACTCGGAGATCAGCAGCAATGATGAAATAGTTGGTGATCGGACGAGCATAGCCAGGTGCTACAGGAGTGAGATTGCTATTGGTGTCTGGGCTGGACTTGGTGTTGGAGGACGAGTCTGAGCCTGTGCCAGTATTTGAAGATGTATCTGAATCCGCATCAGACAATGGAGTCTCTTGGGTGCGTTGTTCAACTTGAACCAGTAAAGAAGTGACGAATTCGAACGACCGGCACTTCTCTGCACGGTCCAAGTATCGACAAATTTGAGGTTCGTAATTGTTGTTATTGCTGGACCTTGCTGGCACCTTGATTTCGGTGATGTGGGCGTGCTCGGTGACATCCGCGGTCCATTGGCGGGGAACCCCAGCTCCCCTGATACTGGGCACTATACTTTGCAGAAGCTCAAGCTTCGGTATATACCAATTGTCGATAGGTTGCTTCTGTCCTTGTCCGCGTCGAGCCCCAAGCTCGAGAATTGAATCCTTGTTTGCGTGGAAATCGCTCAAAGCGGCAGAGATTAGACCGATATCGTCATCGTCGATACGGTTGGCCTGGACTCGATAGCGGAAGTCCATGAGGGCGCGGATTGCGGTGACAAATCGAGCAGGTGCAGGGCCGCTGATTATGCCAACGATCCACCGCTGAACATCACGGTGTACACGGCCCGTAACCTGTTTTAGCTTAGTAATACCACCTTTGTAATGACGGAATCCGGTTACTGGCTGCAAGACCGAAACACGAAAGTCAATCTCAGCTGCACCGAGTAGGTTGATGCACCACTTAGAATCATGGTCCCAGAACTCCTTGTGGAGGTGATGTAGGAGTTCCGGTGTAAGGAAATGGGAGGGACATGCCAGCGGATAGTCTACCCAAAATGGATCACTGACCCCATTGAGACGAAAGCGCTGCGCCTCGCGAAAGAATGCTTCGATATCCATAGGGTCAGCCCTAGACTTGACGACCGAAAGTTGTGCAAGTGTGATCTGGCGTGTACGGGGTTCGTGGCGAAAAGGATCACCAAATTGCTTGAACATTGCTGCTGTGAGGGGTGAAGTCTTTCCACCAACTGTAGCAACTAAAGCAGCTTCCGGGGTGTCGCAAATATAGCTTGCCAAGAGAGGAAAACAATATCGCATGTCACCGATTGAATCAGGTAGCATGACTCCAACTCTCGCAGCCTGCTTGAGGGGGGAAAGAACAATATTGAGGCATTGATGGATCAGCCGATCCTCGAGGACGCCAAGCATACGCTTATTTGGGTGGATGAACTTGGGAACTGGGAGTAGGGCGGTAAGCAGGAATGAATGGGACGATAACTTGAGTCTTGTAGAAGATTTGATATTGGCCAAGCCGACGAGGAGCGGGTGAGCGACGCGGCCACCACTCAGGGTAGATATATTTGTTTTATCTGAGGAAAGAATCGTGCCTAACAGAGTTGCACCTGCAGGGATCCGCGACTGCTCATTGTCAGTTCATCAATCAAGCAAGAAATAGTAGTGAATACACACCTGCATTTCCCAAGCATCTTCTCCCGTAATCCAATCGCTGTAGACACGACACTCGTTTGTCGCCGTAGTGTAGACCCGGCGAGGAACAAAGTCTAGCTGGTTAGCGAAAACTGGATGGCTCAGAATGGATGCCAGACACTCCAAGGGGTCACGCCAGTAAAGGTAAATGGGGCTCTTTGTTGGATGGGTGGTTTGAATTCTCATGGACTGCCAGCGTGGACCACTTGGTAGTAGCTCCGCACGACTACGTAGTTCTTTTGCGGTTCTAAAGGAGAGACCTAAATTGCGGATCTAGAAAGATATATATGAAGATAATGGAAAATTGTAGACGGAGACTTACTAGTTCGAGTGACAGAAACTCGTTAGTGGCAGACATACTCAGACCACAACGAAGAAGCCATTGGGCTAACTTCCATTCTTGCAAGGATGCAAATGGATAATACAGATTTTCGTCACGGTGTGCACTGAACTGGTCTGCGTTGAACTTGTCCACAAATGATGTTCCCCTTCCGAAGATTTGAGCGGCACCGATGAAATATTCCTCACTCAGCATAGAGTCAGACCCATTTACGTCGTCAATGACATCCATTTCCGAGTCATCTTGAAAGTCGAGGTGGGAAGCGTCGGCGGCAGGAAGGTCCATTGACTCCGAGTTGGAGTTGCCACTGGCGTCTGACGGAGGAGGCCCAAAATCTCGCGTGGCATCTGGGGTTTGGAGTTCTTGTTGAAGACGAACAAGGTTGTTTACCCAAGTGTTACAACCAGACGTTGGTTGACTCATATGCATTGCCACCAAAACATCGTCTTTGAAGCCTTTACCGCAGCTAGGACACCGAGGCATAATAGTGTGCCTTAAGAATGATGGTTTGATGGTTAATGTAAGCGATGTGGCTGACATAACTTTGTTACTAGCGATCAAAAAAGTTATCCCTTCAAATCGGATCATTTTATAGTATTAGGTTCGTAGGCTTTGACAAGGACAGTGACTCTCACCTCTTGTTGATGGATTCCCACTGCTATTCTCCATGCGTGTTTCACAACCAGTGGTCTCCGTCGCGATCTCTTACCTTGTGCCGGAATACAAATCACGACCAAGACCATTCAATGAAGGAGTATCAGGCATTGTCCCACTCTTCAGTGCGTACTGAATACCCATATCGTCATGGTGTCCACCTACTAACTGAGATCAGCATGAATTCTTGAGTGGTGATAGCAGGGAGGCAATACTTGTACTGGATGTTGCCCGTGCTCAACGGGAGGTGGCTCGAGCAGAACATGCTCTTGTGTCATGTCGTGCCCGCGAGTATGAGACCATTGCGGAGCTATACCGATTTCAAGCAGAGCACAACGCCCTCAACCTGAACGATAAAGAAATCGATGTGGGTCTCATACGCGCAGCAATGAATCAGTACGATAATCATTCGTACTTGGGATCGTTCACGTCCAACAATCCCCGATGCTCAACCTCGGACGGTACGTCAATTAAACGTATATTTATTATTGTCTCATTGTTTTTGTAGGAACAATTATTGAATCAGTTGCAGGACGGATGCTCGCAATCAAGTTGGATTGATCACTCTCAAGGAACATCTTATGCTACGTACTATTGCACATATGCTATACTTATGAGGTCGCATATGTATTATGTATATGATGTTGTATGCTTTCAATGAATGTATGTTCATCAAGAACCTTGTATGGTTTCAAAGTATGTTCATCAAATCATATTTACTAGTACATAAAAACCTTGAGGCAACGATGTTGAACGTCGAACGTTAAACTTGGAGCTCAACGTTGTGGCACAGCCACTAAGTTGGACCGCTCACTGCAATCCTATGCATGAGATTGTTTCCCACACATCAGCGCTTCAGCGCTCAGCCCCAGTGACCCTGTCCGCTGACCCATGTATCGCGCTCGTTGTCACGTTCACGGTGTGGTGTGACATCGTTACCACGCCATCGCAGCGTGGTTGCCGTGTTTGTCTCGTGTCATTGCATCATTGTCGTCGACGAGTCATGTGAATGCATCAGCGTCATGTCGTCGTGGTGTGCCGCCAGCACGCCACGTCATGGTGCCGTCATATTTTTCGTCGTTTATGGTCATGTCAGTGGTATGCTATGCCAGAACATGTTGTGGGCAGATTAGCACACTGGCAGTTTGAAAAAAAATTCACGGACTATAGTCTTGTTGCGCCGTGTCCTTCGTATCATTATGGTCGTTGTGTTGTGTTGGCATTGTGCCACCGTCGGCATCCGTGTCGTGTCGTAACTCGTTGTGGCACCGCGAGGTCGTCCTTCGCGAGTTGTCGTCGGGGCATTGGGAGTAAATTAGCGATGAAAAGTAGGATAAAATAAATATCACGGACATGAATCGATGACCCGCCGTCGACGTTGCGCCAGGTTCAAGTCATTGCGCCGCATTGTTTGTATCGTTGTTGTTGCGCCGTATTGGCGTTGTATTGTACCTGGGCCACTGCCGTCGGCATCCGTGTCGTATCGTTGTGGCGCCGCAAGGTCATCGGTCATCCTTCAACGTGTCATCTTCGGGGCATTGGAATTTGGAACGTATTGTG
Organism: Leccinum griseonigrum; assembly: GCA_038091915.1. Classification (NCBI taxonomy): domain Eukaryota; kingdom Fungi; phylum Basidiomycota; class Agaricomycetes; order Boletales; family Boletaceae; genus Leccinum; species Leccinum griseonigrum. The sequence continues at coordinate 4,596 of JBBPPI010000044.1, read as the reverse complement.
AGTAGATCAGCAATTAAAAGTAAGATAAAACGAGAGGGCACCTTTACGGGGGGATCGCTTAAATTGTGAACCGTACGCGCCTGCTTGAGCGGGGGAGGTCCGAGAAGAGCAGCGTATGGACTATGTGGTGAATGAGATAAGGTGGAAGCCCCTGTGGGATAGTAGTGAGAACGCGGAGCAGCGGTGGTCGATGACGCAGATAGGGCCTCGGAGGGCCCGTTAACATTCCTTCGCATCGGGCTGCCCTGCGCGGCAGCGTTGTAGTGATTACTGCTAGCACTAGAGGCCTCGCGCTTGGTGCCGAGCAAGCGGGATGGGACGGCAGGCGCTATACGGGACTTGGCTTCGAGATCATTGAGCGGGATGTGCGAGACGTTGTGCGTGGCTTTGTATGAGGCATATGAGAGGCGAACGCCAGACCGCGGACGACCTGGGAGAGTGTGTCAGTGAGGGGGAAACTCGGGTTGCCCACGAGACGGGTGCACTTGGGGCGCGAGTAACACGACGGGTGACACGCCAGCGGTGTCTGCAGATGGAGGGGGGAATGCAAGCGCGACCCGTTTGTGTGCCAACGCGTCTCGCGGGCGCCGGGGAACTCGGGACGTACGACGGAGAGCTCAGCGCTGGCGAGAGGCTTTCGAATGGCCTTGTCTCTGTCTTCCCTCTCCAAGAGGTCTATGTTCGTGGAGAGAGGGGCTGTGGGGGAGTACGCATGTCGCTGGGGGCGACAGGGATTCAGAGGTGACCGAGGGGGTCGGGGAGACCATTGGGGCGCGTCGGCTGCAATGTTGGCGGGATATAAGGACCATATATATGAATACAATGGGCGGGCGCTGACTGTGAACGTCGGTGGTTAAGGAGAACGATGAGGAGGGGGAGTGAAACGGAGAGGAGCGCGTTAGGGAGTACCGACTTCCCACGCTTTTATTACCGACTATCAACACGACACCAACGCAAGGGAGGCGTGCAGTGTCGCGTCCCACACACGTGTGGTGTCGCACCCTTCTCTCGATCCGTGTCGCGTGGTCTGAAATTTCACACCGGCATAGCCTGCCAATTGACCCGACGGCACTAGGCCAAAGTCCGACTAAATCATAACAATATTAATGACACGCTCTGAAGGTCACGCGAAACGGACGCGTTAACATTTCTCCCAGACTGATTGGCAAGCGTGGCACCATAACATGAGGGACCAAGATATGATCTCCCTCTCATCAAATTTGCCGCATCCCGGGGGCACGCCATCCGCCAGTCTTAGCGACCCTTGGTCGCAACGGGCACTTTAAGTGCATCCATTCGTCTGTGCCGAGTCCCAGCTCATCCCAGTAGCGGCAAGACTCGATCATCACCTCCCACCACGTCTTCCACGCCTGGTGCGGCGAGCGCGACAACACTGATGCCTACCTTGCGTGTGAACACGACGCGCCAGACATCCTGCCCCGTGCTTGCGGGCAGCGTGTCTTGCAGAAACGACAGGAATTCGTTTCCGCAATCGAGGCAGATCAGGGGATCCCACATCCCAGGCTTACCCCGAACGGATCGGAGAATGTCGATGGTTCGGAACGTTTGTGTAGCCGCATCAACTGCCCAGATGGCTTGCGGAAGCCGACAACGATTTCCTAATTCACATAAATGATGCGCACGTGAATAAACCCCAGATTGGCGTACTGGAACCCCCAATACTAGGAACGACTGCAAATAAAACTTGAGGAATTTTCTGGACGACGCCGAGGCACTCAATACTATTAGGGAATAATTTGGAGACACGTACTTCTCGAATCTAGCCTCGTCAGAGGGTTCTCAGATGGTCAGGGACGTCTTCAACTCGACAAAGTTTGTCGTGTTCCCAGAATATTGTCCTGTGTCGACGCTAACAGCTTGATATCAGCAATATGATATGAACAGTGCTGCATACCGCGGATGTTGAATTGCGAATGATGACGAAGAATCTCACTTGGTCATGATCCCTCTCCAGCACATGACGTGAACGTCGGGTCCTTCCCTCAAACCCTTTTTGAACCTCGACCAGGCCCGCAACAGCGCATCCAACCGTCCACGTTCGTCAGGCCGTCTGATCCACTTGTCATAGCCATATCCGAGATCGTCCGCACGAGGCGGATCGATATAATAGCGCAACGCGGAATCGTTGAATTCAAAAACTGGGTCAGGAGTGTACGAAAAGGTGAGAAGGTGCGGTGGTTGCTGAAAGGGTGGCAATCTGGAAGGTGATCGTGAAAGGCTTGGGTATGCCAGGGAGATGCCGGTCGTTTGTAAGCAACTGACTAAGCAAATCATCAAAGAAACGGTGAGAGCGAAACACCACAGAAATCAAAGGTACCTTGCGATCCCATTCCTTGCGATGCGCCAGCTCACACCCCATTGTATCCACCGGCGCCACGACGCGCGAACGCATGTCGTTGATCGCGGCGTACACGTCGTCCACCTCGGGATATGCAGCGGGCCGACTGCCTTGGACTTGCTCGTGGGTTTCTTCTTGGGTGAACGCCGAGCCGAGGAGGTGCCGCCATCGCCGGGTTCAAGTTGGAGGTTTTCCCCTTGAAGGTCTCCCTTTTCGGATTTTCCACGGAAGGCTCAGTGGGGAAGGATTTGTCTACATCCAATGGGTCTTGTTTGACGCGACAAGATCGTCGCTGTGTAGGGGATGGCTCAGTGTCCTTGGATGATCCAGTGTGGAGTTGATAAAGCGTGATTGTGCTATTGTACGGGCTAGCCTCGCCGAGAGCTGGAACGGACCAAAAGCACGTGGGGTACCAAAGTAAGGCATGCGGATCAAGTTCAAGGCACCCTAGCCCTCGTCTCCCTGTCTTGACTCCCTCAACCTGACCAACTATGCGTACACCCATTTATCAACCCTCACCGGTTCTCATCTTCGCCGCCGAACCGCGAGAAATAACTCGAGGACGGTCGCACTCTCTCTGACCACAACGTCTAGAAGAAGTCTACCCATCCCCCCACCCCACCGGCGCCCTCGTCCCCCAGTACTAGTCTTGAATTCCATCAACCTGACCAATACCATCAACGACTACTACTACACTTCATTCGTCAACTACACCACCGCCTCTCATCCTCGCTGTCAAATTGCCGGAAGGCCACTCGAAGACGGTCGCACTCTCTCTGACCACTACAATACCCAGAAGGATTTGACTCAGAGGTATGTCAATTCTCTCGTCCTCGTCTCCCTGCCTTCAAGACTCCCTCAACTGACCAACACCATCAGCGAGTACTCGTACACCATTCGTCAATTATACCGCCGCCCTCATCTTCGCCGCCGAATTACCGGAAAGTAGCTCGAGGACGGTCGTAATCTCTCTGACTACAACATTCAGAAGGATTATACCCTCTATTGACTCGGAGGTATGTCAATTATCTCGTCCTCGTCTCCCTGCCTTCAAGATTTCAACTCAACCGTGACAGCGTACGCAGTATTGAGATCGCGGACGTTTCCACTACTGACTTTCGTGTGTCATTCCTCACGCTCAGACGAGACTTCAATTTTGTGGGAGTTGACGGGTATCGGATAGCTGTATCGGCGGGGCTCTCGCATGCTGGTTCGTGCTGCGAACGTCGTTCAGCGCAGACACAACTGCGTCGCGTTTTAACAATTCATCCCCAATATTCCTCGCCTACCAATACTGAGCCTCAGACGCAACGAAAAAAAGGATTTGGGGTTCGGAATGAAACCTAACGTCACTCGCGATTGACGTACATGATACACGACGGAATCAACCGTACGATCAAAATTGCACACTCAGACGACAAAGCTTGTTTGACGTTTTCTATGTTATCTAACGATAGTGAAATTACGAACCAAAAACATGACCGACTATCCGATGGAGATTAAGGAAGCGGAAGTCCCGATCTCGCTATCAAATCATCATTCGCTTATGTACATTGTAGCCTGAGTGTAGAATATTTTCTTAGCGGGGTCCAGGAGTGCCCGTAGGGCTGTAGTATAATATACCTTGTAACAATGTTAGGTCACTCAACCGGACAATTGTGGCTGATAAGTTTTCCACGGGCTACCATCAGCCACAATTGTCCGGTTGAGTGACCTAACAAGGTATATTATAAGTAGTGCCGGCGTCCATCATATTGTAATCCTCTCCAAGTCGTTTAGGCTCTCCGAGGCTGAGACTGCCTTAAATATGGACGTTGATTTGTTATAACCGCTTCGTTGAACAAAGTTGCGGATGAGTTGGCTGTGACTCACTGACTCACATTAGCGGTTGTTATTGTTTTGTTCATAAATATTATTGATCGTAGCTGGCGCTCTTGCGCCCAGTCCCCGACTCCTGGGGATAACCAATTTCATGATAACACGCCAATGATAGGTACAGTATTGACGTTGATAAAACATTACTGCCATGCCTGTGATGAAAATATTCATGTACATATTCTTCGAGTCAGCATACATAGTTACCACTGGCCCAGGCCCCAAGTTGTGCCGTAGCCTGCAGTATCTTGATCAACAGCTTTGAAAACGCCTCGTGCGTGTACGCACACGTCAACGATTTTCCACCGCCCGGAGATTGTCCATGTACAGATTGATCACCAAGCTCGCAAATTCGCGCAAGA